>JAJQKJ010002213.1:0-155000 GCA_029574335.1 Rana kukunoris | reverse complement strand
TCGTCCACCTCTACTCCTGTGGGATTTGAATCTGGTGCTCTTGGCACTTCGGAAACCTCCTTTTGAGAACATCAGAGAGATTCCCCTTTTGACACTCTCTCAGAAGGTGGCCTTCCTGGTGGCCATTACATCAGTCAGGAGGGTTTCTGAATTGGTGGCCTTGTCTTGCAAGTCCCCCTACTTGATCCTCCACAAAGATAAGGCAGTGTTGTGTCCGCAGCCTTCTTTTCTTCCAAAAGTTATTTCGGCCTTAATCTTAATATTAATGAGGACATCCCTGTGTCCTCGGCCGTCGCATCCAAAAGAGGTTGCTCTACATTCCTTAGATGTTGTCTTAGCTCTGCGAGTATATCTCTCTGGTACGGCTCCGTTCCGGAGGTCAGACCCACTGTTTGTATTAGTGACTGGTCCAAAGAAGGGTCTGGCGGTCTCGTCGGCCACCATCTCTCGGTGGATTAGACAGATCGTAACTCAGGCCTATGCCCTACAGGGGCGGGTGCCTCCCTTTCCTGTCACGATGCTTTCAACCAGGGCGATATGTGCTTAATGGGCCTTCCAACATCAAGCGTCTGTCTCACAGGTGTGCAAGGCAGCGACCTGGTCGGCCATTCACACCTTCACTAAATTTTACAAGGTTGATGTACATGCATCTGCAGATGCTTGCTTCTTTCAAAAAAGTTTTGCAAGCGGCTGTTTAAGGTTGAAACTCCTCCGTTGAGGAGCACTGTTTGTTTTTGGGTGGAAGTTGGTTTGCTTGCTATGCCCAGCCCTTGTTTTGTTTACACTGCTTGGGGACGTCCCTACTGTCAAGAATATTAGGAGCTGTGTCCGTCCATGAACAACAGAGAAAATAGGATTTTTGTACTCACCGTAAAATGCTTTTCTCTGAAGTTCATAGATGGACACAGCACCCACCCCTCCTTTTTAAGTTTGTACTGCTTTCAGACAAACTGAGCTGCTGACTGCAGGCAGGGTGAGGGGTTATGACCAGAGGGCCCGCCCTCTGAGCGGTGCTGTTTGGCTTTGCTGTATTACATGTTTTTTTAACCATTTAACATGTCTGCCTAGTCCTCTCCTGAGAGATGGAACATAACCCTACTGTCAAGAATTTTTGGAGCTGTGTCTCTCCATAAAATTTAGAGAAAAGGATTTTACGGTGAGTACAAAAATCCTATTTTTTATTGACTGTTCTTGTTATTTACAAAGTCAAATTAAACAACTTTCCTGACGCCAACATGGCAGCATACATATGATATATCTCTTCCCCTATATCCACCTACAGGACCTGTTTAGTTCTATAAAAGTCTAAGGCCGCGTACACACGGCAGAGAACCTCGACGGGCAGAACACATTGTTCCGCCCGTCGAGGTTCTCTGCCGGCCGTCGAAATCGGCGACCCGCCCGTCGGGAATGGCAACCAGCCATTCATCCAGGCGGGCCGTCGAGCAAAAAGAGAGCGTGCTCTCTTTTCGCTCGACGGGATTCCCGACGGGCTGGGCGAGCGCTCTGTGTACACACGGCCGAGGTCCTCGCTGGAATGCAGCTTCCAGCGAGGTTCTCGCTGGTTTTCAGCGAGAACCTCGGTCGTGTGTATGCCGCCTGAGAGCTATCTCCACCATTCAAACCCCCCCCCCCCCCCCCCCCCACCATGCATGGTATGAATTTTAAGGTGAACCCGGGGCCAAAAATGTAAAAAAAAAAACAATACGACGTGGGGTCTCCCCAAAATCTATACCAGACCCTTATCTGAGCATGCACCCTGGCAGGTCAGGAAAGGGGGGAACCCTAGGCCAAAATAAACATGAGGTCCACTCAAAGTACCATCTGAGAATCTGGTTGGCCTCAACGAATGTTGTACAGGCCATCAAGAAGGTTCCATAGTGTAGCGGTTATCACGTCTGCTTTACACGCAGAAGGTCCTGGGTTCGAGCCCCAGTGGAACCAGTATCTTTTTTTAAAACCACATTTTATTTTTATTGACTGCTCTTTTTGTTTGAAAAGTCCAATCAAAAAACTTTTACAACTCTTCCAGATCCCATTTTAATTTCAATTCCAATTCCCTTAGTAGAGTAAGTTTTACCTCGTTCGATGCATAACCAACAAGTCTCTGTGGCGCAATCGGTTAGCGCGTTCGGCTGTTAACCGAAAGGTTGGTGGTTCAAGCCCACCCAGGGACGGGAAGCTTTTACTGTAGAGCAGGGGTAGGGGTCTTGAATTAAAATTCAAGGAGGTCCAGTCACTAAAATTTTCTTTGGGCCGAGGTCCGAATCTCAAGTCCCCATTTGTCCCCATCACAGCGCCCCTTTACATCAGGTGTCCCCATCGCAGCACCCCTTTACATCAGGTGTCCCCATCACTGCACCCCTTTACATCAGGTGTCCCCATCAGAGCACCCCTTTACATCAGGTGTCCCCATCACAGCACCTCTTTACATCAGGTGTCCCCATCACAGCACCTCTTTACATCAGGTGTCCCCATCACAGCACCCCTTTACATCAGGTGTCCCAATTGCAGCGCCCCTTTACATCAGGTGTCCCCATCGCAGCACCCCTTTACATCAGGCGTCCCCATCACTGCACCCCTTTACATCAGGTGTCCCAATTGCAGCGCCCCTTTACATCAGGTGTCCCAATTGCAGCACCCCTTTACATCAGGTGTCCCCATCACTGCACCCCTTTACATCAGGTGTCCCCATCGCAGCACCCCTTTACATCAGGTGTCCCCATCACAGCACCCCTTTACATCAGGTGTCCCAATTGCAGCGCCCCTTTACATCAGGTGTCCCCATCGCAGCACCCCTTTACATCAGGTGTCCCCATCACAGCACCCCTTTACATCAGGCGTCCCCATCACAGCATCCCTTTACATCAGGTGTCCCAATTGCAGCGCCCCTATACATCAGGTGTCCCCATCACTGCACCCCTTTACATCAGGTGTCCCCATCGCAGCACCCCTTTACATCAGGTGTCCCCATCACAGCACCCCTTTACATCAGGGGTCCCCATCAGAGCGCCTCCTTACATCAGATGTGCCCATCACAGCACCCCTTTACATAAAATAAGGCTCACGCTGATGGACACATTTTCTATTAAGGGGCACTGTGATGGGCACAACAAAACGTGTCCCTCAACATAAAATATGCCCATCAGAGTGCTCCTTAATGCAAAATGTGCCCATCAGTGTTGCTCTTAAAATAAAATATGCCCAGCAGAGTGCCCCTTAACAAAAAATGTCCCCATCCAGCATGCCCCTTAACATAAAATAAGGGTCATGCTGATGGGCACCTTTTATGTTAAGGGACACTCTGATGGGCACATTTTATTTTAAGGGGCATGCTGATGGGCATATTTTCCATGTGTACGCTGATGGGCATATTTTATGTTAAGGGGCAGTCTGATGGGCACAACAAAATGTGTCCATCAGTGTGCCTCTTAACAAAAAAATGCTCATCAGTGTGCACATTAAAAATATACCCATCAGCATGCCCCTTAAAATAAAATTCGTCCATCAGAGTGCCCCTTAACATAAAAAAAGATGCCCATCAGCGTGACCTTTTAATAACATGTCACATACCAGCAAGATGAGAGCCCAGGACCACGAGTAGCAGAGGGGCGGGGCGCGCGCGCGTGACGCCACGCCCCAATCTCGCAAGGAGAGGCCAGGAGTGGACCCGCGAGCAGCAGGGGGCGGGACACGCACGTGACGTCACGCCCCCCCCCCTCGCAGCTCGCAGTAGACCCGGAGACTTGCGGTGCACTCGCGGCTTCACCAACGGTGACATTTAAAATTTTACTGGCGGCATGGCGGTCCGGGCAGAAGCGCGACTCGGGCCGGACTCGGACCACGGGCCGCCATTTAGTGACGGCTGCTGTAAAGCAAACCTAAGTGTATAACTGTATTTCAGAGGAAATTTCTCAAATATTAAAGTGTTTTGTCAGTAATATCTACAGTAAAACTTTGGATTACGAGCATAATTCATTCCAGAAGCATGCTTGTAATCCAAAGCCACTTGTATATCAAAGAAAATCTCCCCACAAGAAATCATGTAAACTCGGATGATTGGTTCCACAACCATTTATTCAGTTTATAGTCCATATGAAAAAGATTATAGCAATGTGATTGGTTGTGTAACCATAAAATGTCCATCCACAAATGGAAGCCTCCACAAGGGGATTAGAAGCAAAATCCAGCAGGAGTATAAAAAAGAAGAGAGGCACCTCGAAGTGTAGCAATATGTTGCTAAATGTTGTACCTTCATTAACCACTTAAGGACCGCCTCCTGCAGATTTACGTCGGCAGAATGGCACGGCTGGGCACATCAACGTATATATACGTTGGTTTTAGTACCCAGTCGCGGGCGCGCGCCCGCGACCCGGTCCGAAGCTCCAGGACCGGGACCGCGGGATTCGCGGACCCGATCGTCGCTGCAGTGCGGCGATCCGTCCCTGGAGCGGAAGAACGGGGAGAGCTGTGTGTACACACGGCTTCCCCGTGCTTCTCTGTGGCCGGAGCATCGATCGCGTCATCCCTGTAATAGGGGGACGCGATCGATGACATCACACCTACAGCCACACCCCCCTACAGTAGTAAACACACACATTAGGTACACATTCCCTACAGCGCCACCTGTGGTTAACTCCCAAACTGCAACTGTCATTTCCACAGTAAACAATGCAATTTAAATGCATTTTTTGCTGTGAAAATGACAATTGTCCCAAAAATGTGTAAAAATTGTCCGAAGTGTCCGCCATATTGTCGCAGTCACGAAAAAAAATCGCTGATCGCCGCTATTAGTAGTAAAAAAAAAAAAAATTAATAAAAATGCAATAAAACTATCCCTTATTTTGTAAACGCTATAAATTTTGCGAAAACCAACCGATAAACGCTTATTGCGATTTTTTTTACCAAAAATATGTAGAAGAATACGTATCGGCCTAAACTGAGGAAAAAAAATGTTTTTTTATATATTTTTGGGGGATATTTATTATAGCAAAAAGTAAAAAATATTGCATTTTTTTTTTAAATTGTCGCTCTATTTTTGTTTATAGCGCAAAAAATAAAAACCGCAGAGGTGATCAAATACCACCAAAAGAAAGCTCTATTTGTGGGAAAAAAAAGGACGCAAATTTTGTTTGGGAGCCACGTCGCACGACCGCGCAATTGTCTGTTAAAGCGACGCAGTGCCGAATCGCAAAAACCCCTTGGGTCATTTGCCAGCGTATTGGTCCGGGTCTTAAGTGGTTAAATGTAACTATATTGCTACACTTAGGGCTCTTTCACACGGAGCGTCCGTTCAGGTCCGCCTGCCAGTTTTTTTGCGGACCTGAACGGGTGCTCCGTGCTCCTCTATGCCCGCTGACATCCGACCCGCTAAAGTGTGACGGAGAAAAAAAACGACTTTTCCTTCCGTCTGGCGGATCAGATCGGATGAACACGGACAGAAGGTTCGATCCCCCCATAGGGGAGAGCGGAGAAAAGACAGGGCGGTCCGTGCCCAGTGTGCAGGGACTGCCCTGTCTTCCGCCAGGTCAGCGGGGATCAACGGAGTGATCCCTGCTGAGCAAACAGAGGTGCCCCGTGTGAAAGAGCCCTTAGAGTCGCCTCCCATCTCTTTTATACTCAATTGTGACATGACACTACTTGTATATCAAGACATCACTTGTATATCAAACCACAATTTATTACAAAATTGAGCTTGTCTTGCAAAACGCCCTCTAACAAAAATACTCTCAAACCAAGGTTTTACTGTATATACTAGTCATATATATATATATATATATATATATACTTCAGGTGGTGTATCTCTCTCTCTCTCTCTCTATATATATATATATTAGGGATGGGCTATCTGTTCGACTCGAACATTATCTGTTCGCCTAACAATTTGGGGTGTTCGCAGCAAATTTGAAAAAGCAGCGGAACACCCTTTAAAAGTCTATAGGAGAAATCAAAAGTGCTAATTTTAAAGGTTAATATGCAAGTTATTGTCATAAAAAGTGTTTGGGGACCCGGGTCCTGCCCCAGGGGACATGTATCAATGCAAAAAAAAAAGTTTTCAAAACTGACGTTGTTTTGGGAACAGTGATTTTAATAATGCTTAAAGTGAAACAATAACAGTGAAATATTCCTTAAAATGTTGTACCTGGGGGGTGTGTAAAGTATGCCCGTAAAGTAGCACATATTTCCCATGCTTAGAAGTCTCTGCAAAAAATGACATTTCCCAAAGAAAAAAGAAAAAGTAATTTAAAACTGTGGCTATTATGAATTGTGGGGTCCCAGCAATACAGAATAAAGTCATTGCCCTCGGTTTTAAACAAACTGTCAAACAGCTTGTGCGTAATTAGGACGGGTGCCTCCGGTGCGTCGTGCGTCGTTCCTCGCTGGAATGGAGAGCATTGCTGGAGAATGGATCATCGCTGGACATCGAGAATGGATTACAACGCTGGACAGACTGGATTATATCGCTGGAATGTTGAGGTTTTTTTTTATTTTTATATATAAAGGACTTGTCCCAAGCGGTCTCCTGCCATTTTTAATTTTTTTTGGAGAAATGGTAGGGGTACAATGTACCCGTTACCAATTCACATAGGGAGGGGGGCGGGATCTGGAGTTCCCCTGTATTAAATGGGGCTTCCAGTTTCCGATAAGCCCCCCGGCCCGCAGACTCCCACAACCACCGGGCAAGGGTTGTGGGGATGAGTCCCTTGTCCCCATCAACATGGGGACATCCTCCCCATGTTGAGGGCATGTGGCCTGGTACAGTTCAGGAGGGGGGGGGTGCTCTCACCCCCCTCTTTTCCTGCGGCCTGCCAGGTTGGGTGCTCAGATAAGGGTCTGGTATGGATTGTTGAGGGGAACCCCACGCCATTTAAAAAAAAAAAATTGATGCAGGGTTCCCCTTAAAATCCATACCAGGCCTGATATGGAATTTGGGGGATCCCTACGCTTTTTTTTTAAATTTTGGTTAGAGGTTCCCCCTATTATTTATACCAGACACAATGGGCCTGGTAATGGACTAAGGGGGGAACCCCTGCCATTTTTTTTCAATGACTTTGATCTGTATTGCCCGACAATTCATTATAGCCACAAGTAGTTTTAAATGACTTTTTGTCTTTTAGAATTGTCATTTTGTGCAGAGACTGTTCTAAACACGGGAAACATGCGCTACTTTACAGATATACTATACACACCCCCCAGGTACGAAATTGAAAGGAATATATGTATATATATATATTAGACGCTTCCGGCATCTAGTGTATATATATATATATATATATATATATATATATATATATATATACACTGTACACCACCGAATGCACTGTATATATCAGCTACTGGTTTCCTGATAAGTCAGCACACTGCCCTCTGCTGGTTTCCTGTTATGTGCTGGTGACCATACATCAGGGGGATTAGCTCAAATGGTAGAGCGCTCGCTTAGCATGTGAGAGGTAGCGGGATCGATGCCCGCATTCTCCAATGTTTTTTAATGGAAATATCATTGCATCTCTAAAACAAACATTGTTTTTATACTAATACAACAGACCGTAAATTTCAACAGCTGAAATTGAATATTCCAGATCCAATTTAAATTTTAGTTCCCTTAGGAGAGTGAGGTTTACCTTGTAGATCACACAATCATGCACACAAGTCTCTGTGGCGCAATTGGTTAGCGCGTTCGGCTGTTAACCGAAAGGTTGGTGGTTCAAGCCCACCCAGGGACGGGAAGCTTTTACTGTAAAGCCAACTATGCCAAAGTGTATAACAGTATTTCAGGGAAATTTTCTCTAATATTAAAGTGTTTTTTCAGTCTCATATAGATATAGATATTCTAGGAGAATGCCCGTAATCCAAAGCACTCTCAAATCAAAGCAAGTTTTCCCATAGAAGTCAATGGAAACTTAAACTATTTGTTCTGCATTGACTTCAATAGGATGCGATACCGCATGCGGCCAAAAGACAGGGAGTGCCGGAAAGCCTCGGAAACGGGTGTAAAGGCCTGAGGACTCGGCTGACCTTGGAAAGACTTCCTACCCGAGATTTTCCGAGGTCAGTCATGCTGTCCTCTGGCCTTTCTGTGCATTTCCAAACAGCGACGTTCGGCTCTGCTCTGCTTAGGCGCCCCCCCACCACCATAGGCCAAAAGCGGTACTGCACGCCGCTTTAGTCTGAATCCTGCTCGTTTTGCTAGACAACACTCGCAAACCGAGTCACAATTTTTTTAAATACAGTGCTCATATAGCAAAACGCTCGTTAGACGCATTACTCTCAATTCAAGGTTCCACTGTATATTATATATATATATGTGTTGCGCCCATGTACTTCCAAGTACGGATGCAAGTAAATTTAACCACTTGATACCCGTAGGCCGTCAAATAACGTCCAAAACGGGGACCTGTTATCCCAGGTGGACGTCATATGACGGCCTGGATTTTGCGGGGGGATATCTCAATGATGCCTGCACCCAGAGGCAGCACTGAGATTTCATTTTTTAGCGGCGGCGATCGTGCGCACCGTAAGAATGATCATAGTGGCGGTTCCGCCTCTAGATTGTTCTTACAGGCGGCGGGAGGGGACATCCCCCCCTTCCGCCGCCATCCGGTGCTTCTCCGGTCTCTCCCGTCCCATTGGGGGCCCGGAGAGATGATCACTGTCTGCCAGATGTTTGCCATAAAGATGACTGGTGACCAGAGGGTTACCAATCATCTCTATGACCGTCGGAGGACCCGGGCGCGATGTGATGACGTCGCACCCGGGTCCCATAAGTAAACAAACCGCAATTACGGCTTGTAAGAATGAGATCTGTGAATTTCTTTTCACAATCTCATTCTTTCCAGCCTGGAGGAGAGATGTGGGGTCTTATTGACCCCGCATCTCTCCTTAAAGAGGACCTGTCACACACATTTCCTATTACAAGGGATGTTTACATTCCTTGTAATAGGAATAAAAGCGTTTGAAAAAAAAAAATGTAAAAAAAGTGTAAAAAATAAATAAATAAGTAAAATAAAAATAAATAATAATAATAAAAAAATTAAAATGCCCCTGTCCCTGGTAGCTCGCGCTCAGAAGTGTACGCACACGTAAGTCCCGCCCACGTATGTAAACGTCGTTCAAACCACACATGTGAGGTGTCGCCGCGTGCGTTAGAGCGTGTGCAGCAATTCTAGGACCAGACCTCCTCTGTAACTCTAAACTGGTAACCTGTAAAAATGTTAAAGTGTCGCCTATGGAGATTTTTAAGTAACAAAGTTTGGCGCCATTCCATGAGTGTGCGCAATTTTAAAGCATGACATGTTAGGTATCTATTTACTCGGCGTAACATCATCTTTCATATTTTACCAAAAAATTGGGCTAACTTTACTGTTTTGTTATTTTTTAATTTATGAAACCATTTTTTTTTTACAAAAAAAGCCGTTTGAAAAATGATTGCGCAAATACGGTGCAAGATAAAAAGTTGCAATGACCGCCATTTTATTCCCTAGGGTGTCTGCTAAAAAAAACATATATAATGTTTGGGGGTTCTGAGTAATTTTCTAGCAAAAGAATGATGATTTGTACATGTAGGAGAGAAGTGTCAGAATAGGCCTGGGAAGGAGGTGGGCTTTAAAGCGGAGTTCCACCCTTAAAACCACTTTCTTTCATCCCATCCAGCATACTGGCGTCAGCGCCAGTATGCGTTTTTTTTTTTTTTTTAATCCATGTACTTACTTTATAATAGATCATTTAATTTTGGGCGCACCGCGGTATGTCGCCGCTATAAGGCGTCACGCATTCCGGAAACAGCCGACTAGCGTTCGGCTCTTCTCGGCGCCTGCGCACAGACCCAGGAGCTGACTGCGCAGGCGCCGTAAATAGCCGGTCCTAGTTCGGCTTTTTTCGGAGAGCGTGACGCGGCTATATACGGCGCCTGCGCAGTCAGCTCCTGGGTCTGTGCGCAGGCGCCGAGAAGAGCCGAACGCTAGTCGGCTGTTTCCGGAAGGCGTGACGCCTTATAGCGGCGACATACACCGCGGTGCGCCCAAAATTAAATGATCTATTATAAAGTAAGTACATGGATTAAAAAAAAAAAAAAAAACAGCATACTGGCGCTGACGCCAGTATGCTGGATGGGATGAAAGAAAGTGGTTTTAAGGGTGGAACTCCGCTTTAAAGCCCGGTATTGAAGTGGTTAAAGGATAATCAGAGTGTAAGTTGATCTCTGTACCGCTACATATATATATATATATATATACACACACACACACACACACACATATATATATATATATACACACACACATACACATACATACAGGTGAAACTCGAAAAATTTGAAAATCGTGCAAAAGTTCATTTATTTCACTAATGCAACTTAAAAGGTGAAACTAATACAGTGGAACCTTGGATTACGAGTATAAGCCTTTCCAGGAGAACGCTTGTAATCCAAAGCACTCACATATCAAAGCGAGTTTTCCCACTGAAGTCAATGGAAACTAAAATATTTAGTTTTGCATTGACTTCAATGACATGCAATACCGCATGCGGCCAGAGGTGGGGTGGCACCTGGAGAGCCTCGGAAACTGCTGGAAAGGCCCGAGGACAATTCGGCCGACCTTGGCAAACCTCGGAAAAACTTTGTTCACAAGCCTTTTCGAGGTCAGCCAAACTGTCCTCGGGCCTTTCTGTGCATTTACGAACTGCGACGATCAGCGCCTTTCGATTTTGGCGCCCCCCCCCCCCCCCGCCTTAGGCCAAAAGCGGTACTGCACACTGCTTTGGCCTGAATCCTGCTCGTTTTTGCGAGACAACACTCGCAAACCGAGTTAGGATTTTTAGAAATACAGTGCCCGTATTGCGAAACGCTCGTTAACTGCGTAACCCGCAATCCGAGGTTCCACTGCATATGAGATAGCTCATTACATGCAAAGCAAGATAGTTCAAGCCGTGATTTGTCATTGTGATGATTATGGCTTACAGCTCATGAAAACCCCAAATCCACAATCTTAGAAAATTAGAATATTGCATGCAATCAATAAAACAAGGATTGTACATAGAATATCGGACCTCTGAAAAGTAGAAGCATGCATATGTACTCAGTACTTGGTTTGGGCCCCTTTTGCAGCAATTACTGCCTCAGTGCGGTGTGGCATGGAAGCCATCAGCCTGTGGCACTGCTGAGGTGTTATGGAAGACCAGGATGCCTTAATAGCGGCCTTCAGCTCTTCTGCATTGTTGGGTCGTCTCATGTCTTTTATCTTTTTCTTGGCAATTCCCCATATATTCTTTATGGGGTTCAGGTCAGGCGAACTTGCTGGCCAATCAAGCACAGTAATCCCACGTTCATTGAACCAGGTTTTGGTGCTTTTGGCAGTGTAGGGGAGCTGCCAAGTCCTGCTGGAAAATGAAGTCAGCATCCCCATAGAGCTCGTCTGTGGAAGGAAGCAAAAAATGCTCCAAAATCTCCCGGTAGGCGGCTGCGGTGACCCCAGATTTAATGAAGCACACGTAGGGTGACGTAGGGACAGTCCCGCATTTTGCAGGTCTGTCCCGGGCACCCTCATTCCAGGACAATACAGTGTCTACTCTAGCTCCTCCTCTTTCTTAGTTACGCCCACCGGCACCGAGGGGCTGACCTATACGGACGGCCGTAGGTGTCTCCTCTAGCTCCCCGTTCCCGTCCGCGGAGAGGCTGGATGAGCGGCACGGGCTCAAAGAGCAGCCCAGCTGCTTTGGGCCCCGAAAGGACTTGAGGCCTGGTGGCCCCCTGGGGAAAGTGCCCGGCTTGCCCTAAGGCCAATCATCTGATGATCTGAGAACTGTAGTGGGGACTTTTAATGGCAACTATAATCACAAGTAGTGTTCCTCACTGTCTCTGACTTTGTGGTATCTCATAGCAACACCTATGCCGAGATCAGGAGATCGTGTTTTCTCCGGCCCCTTCCACACATTCCTCACCAGTCAGCAGGCCACTAGTCTCTGCCCCCCAGGCTAGGGTGACCAGACATCCCCAGTTTCCAGGGACAGTCCCCGGATTGAGGACACTGTGCCCGGACCAAGTCTGTCCCTGGATTGGATTTGAACAGAGGCTGGGGCACGTGCAGAATTATCTGTGCCCCTTTCTGATGATCATGTGCTGGTCGGAGAAGAGGGATTATTTCTTCCATTTCGGGCCCATTCCGAATTCAGCTCCGCTCGCATGTTCTTCCTTTGCTCCAGTCCCGGCCAGCCGCCTGCCTGCTTATCTCCTTGCCTTCCCTGGCAGAGTGATCTTCCTCCACTCCACATCCAGTAGTAGCCGGGGCCCGGAGAGTTAGGCTGCATTCAGACTTGGGCGTACGCTGCAGCGGCGTATTGCGGCGACAAATCAATAGGCGTTTTGTCCCCGCGTTTTGCGGCGAAAAAACGCCTATTGATTTTTTGCAGAAGAGGTGAATTGACACTGTCGGCTATGCCCATACGCCCGATACGCCTGACAAAAAGGGTCCGGGACTTGTTTGAGCTTCAGGCGTACGGGCGTTTGGCGTGGAGATGTGAACCATCTCCATAGCCGACAATGTTAATTCGCCCCTCCAGCGTATCTAGGGCTGCTTCAGCGTCGGGCGTAGGGCGACAAAACGCCTAGGTCTGAATGGAGCCTAAGACTTGACAGGTTGTGAGGCGGGCGGCGGCAGCGACGGGCAGAGAGACGCTGATTGCCTCCATTACTAGTATAAAAATATATATATATGTCCCTGGATTTCATTTTAAAAATCTGGTCACCTTACCCCAGGCATGCCTTGAACTGAATGGGCAGCTGCAGGAACAGCCAGATGGGCAGCCACAGGCTATAAGCACAGCCCTGGCTGGGCGGCAGCAAAAAAGGCGGGCAGAGCTATGCAGGCTTCAGGAACAGCTCAGGATTCGGTGACCCCACAATCTCCCGATTTTAGCATAAATGTATGAAATACCACAAAGTCAGAGACAGTGAGTAATCGTCATTCGACCCCCAAGGGGGTCCCAACCCCCAGGTTGAGAACCACTGGTCTACAGCATATCTTTCAACAGCATGGACACAATTTATGACTAAAAACATATACACTGACAATGACAAGGCACCTTTAATGCATTACCTTGCTCCTCTTGCCAAGGGGTGCAAACTTTAACTTTAGAAAAACTTCCATGAACAATCTGCTGGCTAGCCTTTAAATGCTGGAACATGAGGGCCTTCTTTTCTCTCAAACTAGAAGAAGCAGGAAGTGTCTGGTGATTAAAAGATTCCCCAGGGGAACAAAAGAAGGCAAAAAAGGTTCCACCTGTAGTCAGTGATGAACAAAGATTTAGGCCCTTTTCTGGGCTCGTTTTTCAAACGTTATTACAGCGTTATTCGAGCGTTATTACAGCGTTATTCGAGCGTTATTGCAGCGTTATTACATCGTTATTCGAGCGTTATTACAGCGTTATTCGAGCAAAGCCTTATCTGCAATCCCAATGTGTTGGTAAAGCACCGATAAGACCCTAATGTTTTAAGGCGTTTTGGAAGTCCCTCGGTGTGAAAGGGTATGGCGTTTTTACAGCGCTTTTCAATTCATTTCAATGGAGAGGGGCGTTTTTGGAGCCTTTTTTTCAGCGCTCAAAAGCTGCTCCAAAGATGTTGTTTGCAGGACTTTTCTCAACGCCCCGCCAGTTCCACGCCTCAGTGTGAAAGGGTATGGCGTTTTTACAGCGCTTTTCAATTCATTTCAATGGAGAGGGGCGTTTTTGGAGCCTTTTTTTCAGCGCTCAAAAGCTGCTCCAAAGATGCTGTTTGCAGGACTTTTCTCAACGCCCCGCCAGTTCCACGCCTCAGTGTGAAAGGGTAAGGCGGTTTTACAGCGCTTTTCAATTCATTTCAATGGAGAGGGACGTTTTTGGAGCCTTTTTTTCAGCGTTTAAAAGCTGCTCCAAAGATGTTGTTTGCAGGACTTTTCTCAACGCCCCGCCAGTTCCACGCCTCAGTGTGAAAGGGTAAGGGGTTTTTACAGCTCTTTCAATTCATTTCAATGGAGAGGGGCGTTTTTGGGGTGTTTTTTTCAGCGCTCAAAAGCTGCTCCAAAGATGCTGCTTGCAGGAGTGTGAAAAGGTCCATTGAGATGCATGAAAAGCGTTTTATGAGCGTTTTTTTTTTTCAAAAGTGTTTATTGAATTTTTCAACAGGTACAATTAGCATGAAAATGAAAATGTACAATGGCTAACAGTGGAAGCATATCCGCCTCAGTACAACAGAAAGAACTAAAAACAGGGCATCTGGGAGCAGCTTTACATTGGCCGTAGGCGGTAATAATTACAGTAAGTAGTTAGGAAGCGACCAGTAAAAAGAGAAAGAGAGAGAAAAAAAAAATTAACCAACGTGGGCGGTGCTCCCTGGTCAATGTGCCTTGGGTAGCACTTGTTGCGCCCACCGTTATATATCAAAGAATATGTGGAGCTTTGCCTGAGCGAGTGACCTTCGCTTCCGTTTCTCAGTTGTCGCGCGGACAACGGTGAGATACCGGATACTAGTGGTGGGCCATCACCACAATTAGTTTATGAGCGTTTTAAGAGCGCTATTTTTAACGCCTTCAGTGTGAAAGGAGTCTAAAAGTGACAGGCGGACAGTTACACTCTGGCTCCTTGGTTTCCAAATGAGATGCAGAATTTGCTCTCATCAGAAAAGAGGACTTTGGACCACTGAGCACCAGACCTGGTAAGGCGCTTCTGACGTTGTTTGTTGTTCAGCAGAGGCTTGACAAGAGGAATACGACATTTGAAGCCCGTGTCCAGGATCCGTCTGTGTGTGGTGCTCTTGATGCGCTGACTCCAGCCTCAGTCCACTCCTTGTGAAAGTCCCCAACACTTTTGAATGGCCTTTTCCTGATAATCCTCTCCAGGCTGCGGTCATCCCTGCTGCTTGTACACCTTTTTCTTCTGCACTTTTCCCCTCCACATAACTTTCTATCAATGTGCACGTACGCCCCGCCCTGGTAGGCCATAACGCTGGGGGGCCGTGATGTGGTCACCCTAAAGGTGGGTGCCACACTCGGAGAAGAAGACCCAGAACCAATGGCGTCTGCCTCATACATAGCCCTCCCCAGCATCCACAGCGAGGTTAAAGCCTCCTGATTGGCTGCTGGGAAAGAGCACCCAAACCTTGACTCTACTGCTGCCACCTGCAGCACCGGGGGTTGGAAGAACACCCCAGCGCAACAGAATAAGCCCACAGCACAGCCAAGCTGAGACAGAGACCCTGTTTTGCACTTAACAACCTGGATCAGAGTTTAACTACACTCTGATCTACCCTAAAATGTAACTAGCACCGGTACCATAAAGTACACAGGCTACATATATATATATATATATAAATGCACCGTCTGAAGCATATTATATACTGTACACCACCGAATGCACTGTATAGGCTGCTGATTTCAGGATAAGTCAGCACACTGCCCTCTGCTGGTTTGCTTCTATGTTCTATGCTGGCTTTCATCTCCATGAGGGGGATTAGCTCAAATGGTAGAGCGCTCGCTTAGCATGTGAGAGGTAGCGGGATCGATGCCCGCATTCTCCAAGTTTTTTTTTCAGGGAAATATCATTGCTTCTCTAAAACAGATTGTTTTTATACTAATACAACAGACAGTAGGTTTTAATAGCTGAAATGGAATATTCCAGATCCAATTTCAATTCCCTTAGGAGAGTGAGCTTTACCTTGTTAGATCACAAACAAAAAACACAAGTCTCTGTGGCGCAATCGGTTAGCGCGTTCGGCTGTTAACCGAAAGGTTGGTGGTTCAAGCCCACCCAGGGACGGGAAGCTTTTACTAGCCAACCTTGCAAAAGAAAAGTGTATAACTGTATTTCAGGGGAAATTTCTCCAATATTAAAGCATTTTTTCTTTTATATATATATATATATATATATATATACACGCTTTAGGCAGTATATTAATACATATATATATATATATATATATATATATATATATATATACAAACTAGACACGGGGTAGGCAACCCCCGGCACTGGTGCCACAACTCAAAGCCTCTTTTGCTGGCACTCGGCTCCCTCCCCATAAGCAGAGCAGTGCAGGGATGCATTCCAATTTCAGAATTCCCCATGCCGCTCCTGCACTGACGGGGAGGTACTGTGCCCCCACACATTGTAAGGAGAGCGGGGGGGGGGTACAGAGGTGAGACCATACCTCCCAACATTTTGAGATGGGAATAAGGGACACCTACTAGCAAACGTATGTAGGCATAGGACACGCCCCCTGCCACACCCCCCTAAAGGAGCATTAACCCCAAAAAATTGGTTAATAAAATCCACAAGGGCTTTTTTATAACACTACTATTCCTTTATATTGGATTTTAAAATTTACAAATGCAGCAATGAATTTGTATGAAAGGAGGTTTAGTGCTAGGAAACACTTTTTTGAAAGATAAAAAGTGCATTTTATTAACAACTATATAGATCAGACCAAAATGGGGGACAAATGAGGAGGAAAGAGGGGCAGAGGGACATTGCTCTAAATCGGGGACAGTTGGGAGCTATGTGAAACAGATGTGCAGGAGGTACAGATTGGTGGGGCAGATGAGAAAGCGGGTTACAGTGGTGGGGCAGATAAGAAGGTGATTCAGTAGTGAGACAGAAGAGCATGGGGATATGGTGGTGGAGCAGATGTGCAGGGAGGTATAGATGAGAAAGGGGGTACACTGGGTAGATGAGCAGGGGGGTTACAGTGGTGGGACAGAAGAGCAAGAGGGTTCAGCGGTGGGACAGAAGAGGAGGGGGTACAGCGGTGGGACAGAAGAGGAAGGGGGTTCAGCGGTGGGACAGAAGAGCAAGGGGGTACAGCGGTGGGACAGAAGAGCAAGGGGGTACAGCGGTGGGACAGAAGAGCAAGGGGGTACAGCGGTGGGACAGAAGAGCAAGGGGGTACAGCGGTGGGACAGATCAGAAAGGAGGTGCATTGATGGGACAGATAAGCAGGGGGTTACAGTGGTGGGACAGAAGAGCAAGGGGGTACAGCGGTGGGACAGAAGAGGAGGGGGTACAGTGGTGGAGCAGATCAGAAAGGAGGTACAGTGGTGGGGCAGATGAGAAGGGGGTTCAGCGGTGGAACAGAAGGGGGTACAGCAGTGGGGCAGATCAGAAAGGAGGTGCATTGGTGGGACAGATGAGCAGGGTGTTACAGTGGTGGGGCAAAAGAGCAGGGGGAACAGAGGTGGGACAGATGTGCAGGAGGTACAGTGGTGGGGCAGATGAGAAGGGGGTTCAGCGGTGGGACAGAAGGGGGTACAGCAATGGGGCAGATCAGAAAGGAGGTGCATTGGTGGGACAGATGAGCAGGGTGTTACAGTGGTGGGGCAGAAGAGCAGGGGGAACAGAGGTGGGACAGATGTGCAGGAGGTACAGTGGTGGGGCAGATGAGAAGGGGGTTCAGCGGTGGGACAGAAGGGGGTACAGCGGTGGGGCAGATCAGAAAGGAGGTGCATTGGTGGGACAAATGAGCAGGGGGTTACAGTGGTGGGGCAGAAGAGCAGAAAAGTTCAGTGTTAGGACAGATGAGAAGTTGGTTGAGCGGTGAGAAAGAAGAGCAGGGCAGTGGAGCAAATGTGCAGGGAGTTACAGTGGTGGGAAAAAAGAGCAGGGTGATAAATTGGTAAGCTTTATTTGCTCACTTAAATAAAACTGTCCCGCAATTGACATGCCTGTCCTGAGTCCCGGGCACCTTCATTCCAGAACAATACAACGTCCCGGATTAAAAAAAAGAGGACACAGCCACCCCCTACTAACTAATAACTACATTTCCGGAACTGGTCGCTGGGGCCAGCTCTGCCTGACATCTTGCAACCAGTGACAATTTACTCTCAGACAGTGAGACCGGGTGAAAGGCCTCCGCCTAGTGCAGCACTGCTGTCCCCACCCACCTTGGCACCTCCTCCTCCTCCTCTGGCACCCACTGGCAAGCAGCAGGGACTGGTGTGATCTTCACTCTCCAGATAGAAGGAAAGGAGTGGCGTCACTATGTACGTGGCTCGTGCAGAGGGAGTGACAGCAGCACTGCATCTGGTGGCAGGCTATGGGTGGCAAGTGGCTCATACACCTGACAAATAACACACCGCCAAATTCCCCATCAACCCTGAGACTACTGTAGCGCCACCCCCAAAAGAGGAGAATTTTGGATTCTCTGATCAGCCCCTCTGACACACCTGGTTAACCATTTGCTTACTGGGCACATATACCCCCTTCCTGCCCAGACAAAATTTCAGCTTTCGGCACTGCGTTGCTTTAACCGACAGTTGCGCAGTCGTGCGACGTGGCTCCCAAACAAAATTGACGTCCATTTTTTCCCACAAATAGAGCTTTCTTTTGGTGGTATTTGATCACCTCTGCGGTTTTTATTTTTTGCACTATAAACAAAAAAAGAGTGTCAATTGTCAAAAAAAAAAAAACACAATATTTGTGAGCTGGGTGGTGCTGGGCTGCTGAGTAGGGTCCCTGGCCTAAATAGTAGTGGACCACGTGACTGTCTCTGCTCCTGGCTCCCCTCAGACGTCCTCACCTCCCTTCAGACCGCTCTCCTTATTCTCCTCACAGACTCTTTCTCAGGCTTCAGGATATCCCTCCTCCTCTGTTGGGGTACACAGTCCCTGATGTCACCACACTGGCCCCTCAGTTTCTTCCCCTCACACACTCCTCCTCTCCTCACTGTTAAGTGTCACTGTGATCCAGCAAAGGACTTTTTGAGCCTTGGTATCTCCCGCTCTGATGCTGGTACCTCAGACAGTTCTCCTCAGATGCTTTTTACCTCAAACAGTTCTCCTCAGATGCTTTTTACCTCAAACAGTTCTCCTCAGATGCTTTTTACCTCAAACAGTTCTCCTCACTGTCTATCAGCCCTCTCTCTCCAGTTTACCTCAGTAGTCCCCCTCTCCTCATTCTCCTCAGCACTTCCTGACACTCCCCTTTTTTCCAGTGAATCCAAACTTTTTTCAAAGAGGGCCGGATTTGATGAAGTGAACCTGCTTGAGGGCCGACCACTTTGCCTGACATTCTTTGAACCATTAAAATTCGGTCTAAGTGTGTTCGTTCGAGCAACCAATACACCGCCCAACAAGAATTCTCTTGCCTTTGTCACGCTCGTTCCCAACACACAGACGAATGCTCTGCTCTTTAGAGGTACCGTTAAGAAGGATAGACAAAGGTTGAGGGAAATAGCAGACTCAGGCTTTGGATGATGAAGCAATCCTGCTTCCGAACAGTAATTAGTCTTTCTGCACCAAAAAACTTAAGTGGGTATAGCGTACCCGGACAGGTCTCTCTTACAGAACCTGGCAGCCAGAGTATCACTCGATTTTGAAAAGGATGCCTCTGCCACAGGCTCTTCTGAATGACCATCAGGAAAGCGCCTCTGCCACCGGCCTTCCCTGAGTGCAATACGGAGGTGTTCCTTCCCTTAATGTCGCCAGGGTACTGACAGAGAGGAAATAATCCCTCAGTGTACAGTACCTCGAACCCCGATGGATTATCTAGGCCCTGTTGGATTGCCTGCCTCCGGGCTCTCCTCAGACTGACTCCCCACCGAACAGCACAACTCGCTTGGGATCTACGATGGTAGGAACCCAGTAAGTCACTGGGTCCCCATTGTGTTCAAAGTGTTCCGGACCAGCAACTCCACGTAGCGCCCACGCAACAATCAGCGACTCTCTGCCTGTTGCCGCCCGCCTCACAAGACTTACTCTTCAGGCCCCGGCTACTACTGGATGGGGAGCAGAGGAAGATCACTCCGCCAGGGAAGGCAAGGAGATAGGCAGGTGGCTGGTCAGGATTTGAGCCAAGGCGGAAGAATATGCGAGTGGAGCTGGATGGGAATGCGCCTGAAACTGAAGAAATATTCCCTCCACTCTGACCAGCACATGATCATCAGAAAGGGGCACAAATCATGGGAAAAACACAACCCCCCTATGCTAGTAGGCACGGCGGAGCGGGGGTGTGCAATTTTATTTTAATTCTACACTGACCGTCTTTGAAATTGACCCTGCCCCCTATTAAATCCAATCTGGGGACAAAACCAGGGACAGACTTGTCCTCAAGCAGGGGACTGTCCCCTGAAACTGGGGGTCTGGGCACCCTAAAAAGCCCTTTTAAAACTAATCTAACTTCTAGCACAGTACCTTGTTTCCTCATTCAACTGGGTACTGCACTGTAGGGGGAAGCAGAGAGCACAGCACATTCCCCTGCACCGTTTACTTTCACTTTTGAGGCCGACGGTTCTCAGTGCCGATGTATAATTTGGCTCATCCGACAGCCCTTCTCTCCCCTGATCCCGCGGCACACTGGTTGAGAAAGACTGGTTTAGATAACCAGGCCGGCGGGTTGAAATTTGGACATGCCTGCTGTACACCATCAAATGAGATTTTATATATATACATACATACATATATATATTATTGGTTTCCTAAATCAGCACACTACCCTCTGCTGGTTACCTGTTATGTATTGGCCCATATCCATCAGGGGGATTAGCTCAAATGGTAGAGCGCTCGCTTAGCATGTGAGAGGTAGCGGGATCGATGCCCGCATTCTCCATTTTTTTTTTTTTTTTTTTTTTTTAAATGGAAATACTATTGCTTCTCTGAAACAAAGATTTTTATACTAATGCAAACAAGTTTAAGCAGCTGAATTAAAATTTGGGCTGATTTTAAAGATCTAGGAACTTGCGGATGGTCACAGTGCATAGCAATACTGCTTCTGTTTTGTCCTCTTATGCTGTGCTATTGATTTCTATTTTGGGGGGTGGGAGGGGGGGTGGGTCCATAAAGGGAGGGCATTTTGTGTAGAACCCTAGAGTTTAGTCAGGGTTGCACATCACAAATTTGCTTGCCAGTTGTAGTTATTCCTGGTTGATTGTTAGAGATCTGTTGATTTCTCCCTACCAGGGGCGGACTGACCATTCAGGCACTGCCTGAGGGCCCCATGCCACTAGGGAGAGTATGTAAAAATCTGTGTTTAACTGTATGTATATTGTATGTGTATACTGTGTGGCCCCATAATGTTGCCCAGGGGCCCCATTATCTCCTATTGCTCGGGGGGCCCAGGAGTTGTCAGTCCTCCCCTGCTCCCTACGTTTGGCCTTGTCTCTACTTGGTGGTAATAGATAAGAGAAGGGAAACCCAAGGTCAGGTTATGAGTATCTCAACCAACGGGCAGGAGTTTTCTTGGATCGCTTGAGAGCCTATATATTTGGGTGGCGTCAGGCGATCTGTGCCACCTAGACTTTCTGGGTGGCCGCGTATCATATTGCCCCAGACTGCTAGGCCGGAGATTGGGCCTTTCCCAAGGGCATCTGGCTGTATGAGGGCCTATCCAGAAGAAAGCGCAGGGTTGGGATTGCGGCTTGCAGTCCCACCAGAGTTGAGGGAGAACTTGTCATAGTCGGAGGTAAAAGGAAAGCTGTTGCCACTAAGGGACCATCCGCCTTAGTGCCAGGGACCACAGTGAGTAACTGAAGCAAGCACCAGAGCATTGTTCTCACCAACAGGAATGGTGGGAAACTTCAGGTGGTGACCAAGTCAAGAGACCCAACCAGCAGAGGGTATGCTTGCAGAACAGCCTTGTGTACCAAGCAGGCCAGTGGGGTGAAGCATCGGGAATGCCAAGCTACGGGCTCAGTCAGGGCCGTCTTAACAGGATCATGGGCCCCTAAATTCTCTGGGGGCCCCTACTGCAGGTCAACAGGAATCAAGTAGGTAGGAGGCAGACTGCCCCCCCTTGTGTATCTATCACTCCCAATGCCATCATGGGGCCCTCAGTTTCTGGCCAGCATAGGCTTAAGAACCATCTGTTTTAGGAAAAGTGCCCCCCATGCAGCTAGTGCCCAGGACCCAGCAGAGAGGCGGGGGTGACGATTTAGGAAGATACCGCTGTGAAGATTGCAGGAGCACAAGGAATTCGGTGACAGTGAATCAGAGGGTCTAGTGCATAGGTCTTCAAACTACAGCCCTCCAGTTCAGGAACTACAATTCCCATGATGCCTGGTCATGTCTTTGAATGTCAGAGTTTTACAATGCCTCATGGGATGTGTTGTTCTGGAACAGCTGGAGAGCCGTAGTTTAAGGATCCCTGATCTAGTGAGGGACCAGGGACTCAGCGGGCTGAAGAACTACAAGGAGAAGTTGCCGGGAAAGTGAAGAAACTGTTACGCTTTGCATGTGTAGGAATGCTGTCTCCTATAGCAACAATCTTTAACAGTTCCCAACACAGATGTGGCACCTTGCTGGAGGCATTTCCCTGCACGGCGGTCTTCCTTTTGAAGTCTCAGAGTCTGCTAACTGATCTTGCAACTACTTAAGGGTGTCCTGGCCGTAACACTCTTAACCCCCCCCCCACCCAAAAAAAGTTTGTTTCTTATACAAACATCTCTTTAGCATTCAAAAAGTGTCCAGCAACCAATTTTTTTTTTTATCTTAATAGCTTCCTTTACCTTAATGCAGTGCTGTTCTCATGTCCTCATTGTTTGTTTTTGCTCTCAAGTTGCTGTAATTCTGATCTCCACACTTCCTGGTTGTCCGTTTCCTGATCACCACAGTACTGGGAGCTTTCTCTCTGTGGTCACTAATCAAGGAGGTGCGATTAATGAGTCTAAAACCCCTCAGCACCAATCAGTTTGATTTTACAAACTGTCACCGCCTTGTATTGGCTCTGTGCATCACAGAAGCAGGAAGCGGCATGCAACAACAAAACTAAAACTGTAGATACATTATAGAATTGATTTTTATCTATTTTTAAAAGGAATCAGCTAACTATTATGTCTCTTTACCCTGTGAACAGTCATTTCAGCCAAAAAAAATTGTTTCCTTTACAACTCCATTAAGACCACACATACTGTGGTTCTATTGCACAAAACATACCTGTACGTCGTTTTACAAAATAGATACTGTGGGCCCAATGCACACCGGGGGAGCGTGGTCACCCGGCAGACTAGATATCGCCGCACAGAGAGGCAGATCATGGATCTGCCCATGTAAACATGGCAGACCCCCGTTCTGACAGGGGAGAACATGAAGATCTGCTGTTCCTAGGGATAAGGAACAGTGACCTTTGTTGACAGGGACAGGGCCCAGGGCAGCTTCCCTTTTGCCTTAAAGACAGCCCCACGCCCAGGATAGTTTTGACATCTCTTGATCTTTGCTTCAACCCTTCCCTAGTTTGGACTATACAGAACATTTTTTTTTTGAAGCAGTAATAAGCATATAGAGCAGGGATCCTCAAACCACGGCCCTCCAGCTGTTGCGGAACTACACTTCCCACGAGGCATTGTAAAACTCTGACATTCACAGACATGACTAGGCATGATGGGAATTGTAGTTCCTGAACACCTGGAGGGCCGTAGTTTAAAGACCCATGATATAGAGCATGGGTCTTCAAACTATGGCCCTCCAGTTGTTCAGGAACTACAATTCCCATCATGCCTAGTCATGTCTGTGAATGTCAGAGTGTTACAATGCCTCATGGGATGTGTAGTTCTACAACAGCTAAAGGGCCGTAGTTTGAGGATCCCTGATATAGAGTGTTGGGGTATTGGTTTTACATATACAACAACATTTATACCCAGAAGTTTATGTTTTGGGCTTCATTTCCATGGACGTTTTTACAGCCACTTTTCTGAGCGTTTTTTGCAGCTTAAAAACGGCTCTCCATGTTAGTCTGTGGCCTCATGCTCATCATGACGTTTGAGCTGTAGATGGCTGAGCCGTTTTTAAGCTGCAAGAAAAAAAAACAGGACCAGTGCATTCTGAAGCTCCAGCATTAGAGCTGTAAAAACTCCAGAGATTAAAAAACGCTCAAAAACGCTAACGCGGCATTTTTGAGCTCCAGCTAATAAAAAAAAAACACTATGGACAGGCGTTTTTAAGCTGTAAAAAAAGTGGCTCTAAAAGCGTCCATGGAAATAAAGCCTAAAAGTTACGTGAAGTTTGGGGAGCGTAAAAATAAAAAAAATTAAACCCACACGACAGGTTAAACTTTAGTTTTTATCGCCTTCAGTCTTGTAGCAAAATACACACAAGCCACATGTCATGTTTACCAATTGGCAGGGTTTCCACTTTCCAATCTGTACGAAGGAAGGGCAGGAGAGAATACAGCTAGGACACACCCCAACGTGGGAAGACATTGTACAAAGTAGCTGAACTACATACTGCCAGAGCCCTTCTTGCGGGCAATAAAAAAAAAATGGTTTACCAGAAACCTATTCAAGTCTGACTTTTACATCTACAAGCTACCATAGTCTGCTGAATCCCAATGGATGCCATCCAGTGAAGCCATATGCTCTAGGCCTTGCCCTGAAGACATTTGTGCTGGGAAATATTTTGGACCGGTTGTGCATACACAGTCTAAAGTGGATTCCATGTCAACTAAATTACACGCAGTCACTATAAAAAGAAAAAACCCATCTCCCCGAAATACACATATGGCCATTTTGTTCAATAGTAGATGCTCTTTGAGTAAGGTCCATTGGTCGAGTTTCCAATTTCCACTTCCTTCTTGTAGCAGTTGGTCAAAAGGTTGGCCTTTTTGGTCAGCTTCGTCAGGACAGACAGGAGTCCCCTTAAATGGTGCTGAAATTGGTCCACCAGGTCTCCCGTCTCTTGCTCTGGAGCATCCTCCGTCTCAGCGCAGCGTTTTTCCACAATTTGGTTTTCGGAGTGAATACCCCACTTCATGTCATGCCGTAGAGATTTCAGGAGAAGGTAGGAGTCGTACAGGTTCCTGTTTTCTACGACATCTTTGGAATTCATGTTGTCTCCATTTTCCTCTTTGGCAGGGGTTATGTCCTGGAGCATGCTGGGAACCATAATGGTTTCATCCATGATGGTCGTGGCAGTGTTAAATCTCTGGATGGCGTCCAGCAGGGAGTGGCGTTGGGGACTGTACTCAGACACCTCCATTGTGTAGCCTTTTCCTTGCACAGATTAGAACTCTGGGGGAAAAAAAAAGTTCAGTTGGTTACAGATCAAAATGTACTTTGGCATCGGCACATCTTAACTTTGTTGCGACACTCAAAGCAAAAAGTGACCCATCAATATTCAAAGTATTCTATAAGGGTAAGTAGAACCACACAACACATTGCATGCCTCCCAAAAGCATCCTTATTTCTGTAGTGAAAGAACACAAAAACACTTTGCTACTTCCTGTGAGATTAGATTTTTCTCAACAAATTTGGTAAAGGGCAGATGGTAAAATTCCATTGATAAAAGGCACCTCCCCCTTCCCACCCCTAACCATTCCAAGTTCTCCCCATTTACCACCCTTGTAGCCAGCTTTCAATCCATGAACTCACCCTATGGTCCCATGCCAACAGACCTTTGTACAGTAAACTTTTATGGGGAACGATGTCAAATGCTTTTGCAAAATCTAGATATATCAAGTCTACAGGCCTTTTATCTAGATGGCAGCTCACCTCCTCATAAAAAAGGCTAGACAAGTTTAGCAAGAACAATTCTACATGAATTCATGCCGATTACTGCTAAAGATGGTTTTCATTACTAAAATCTTGTATATAGTCCCTTAGCCTAACATCAATAGTATGTAAGCTCTTGGATGGGATAACTGGTCTATAATTCCCAGGGATGTATTTTGGCGTTTCATTGGCCCGTCTCCAATCAGCTGGTACCATTCCAGTCAGTAAAAATTAGGAACAATGGTCTGGCAATTATTTTCTACAGCTTCTTCTGGGTGACACACACACACTTTTCACTACTGCATCCACGATTCACCTATATCGGAGCTGGCCCCAATGGGGCCCCATGAGCACTTGGGGTCCCTGGGCCGTGCCCGCTCAATAAGATGGCCCTGGGCACATCCCCAGAACTTAATCTCCAATAAGCTTTTGCCTACACAGTGGGCAGGCAGCATTGGTTGACTGGGGGAAAAAAAATAAAAAATCAATGGACGCATGTAGAGAGCAATAAAGATTGGCTAGGTGGAGTTCTGTATCCTAGCAGGCAGGACCGACAATGCTAGTTAGGATTTTGGTGAAGATAGTTCACACTGCAAGTTAAGGGCATACTGGTAGGCAGTATGTCTATAAAGGGAGCAGGAGCGCCACCCTCTCCTGCACCGCTCTATCATAGATGGATTAATGCATTGCATGAATCTTTGGTTACCACTGACACCCCCTATTCAGGTGCCCAGGCCATTTTCAGGCGAATTACAGTGGCGGGGGTGTTTTTGGGAAGAACCTGATCAGATCCATAAGCTCTAATAGGCGCCCAAAACAACGATCAGCAGGCACCATGCTGCGCATTCGCCGATCACTTAGCTGTGTGTTAGCAAAGCAAAGGAATTACCTTTGGTAACACAACCTCCTCTCAGTCAATCAGGTTGCCGGGTCTGTTACCAGTCACCTGATTGGCTGTGATTAGACGCCTAAGGACGGAAGACATGGAGGACATGCAGGAAACCGCCGTTAGACAGGCAAGTGCCAGGCAGCATCCGATGGGGCACAGTAGTGGCAATTGATGGACACAGTAGCTGTGTTTGATGTTTTCCCAGTTTGTTTGTGCCACCCCAAAAATTTGGAGCACCAGCCGCCACCGATGGTAGGTCAGATTTGTAAAAACTTGAAACCCATTTTTTTTGACAGACATTTGAATCCGAAGAAAAAAGAAGAAAAAAATAATGAATTGGCGCAAGACTGACAACTGCATCTGAACTTTAAAAAAGTCTGGAACATACCCAAATTTCTTGCTCGAGTTATTAACTACTAAGGTCTTTGGTCTAAAGCATGGGTCCTCAAACTACGGCCCTCCAGCTGTTCAGGAACTACAATTCCCATCATGCCCTAGTCGTGTCTGTGAATGTCAGAGTTTTACAATGCCTCATGGGACTTGTAGTTCCGCAACAGCTGGAGGGTCGTAGTTTGAGGATCCCTGGTCTAAAGTGTCTGGCTTGACCCGTTTATCATGAAAGATGGCTTGTTTGGGTGTAACCTTTTTGGCAATCCAACCGGCCGGTTCAGATAACGATCATACTGTAGACCTTGTTTATGCCAAGTGTCTCGGGTCTTTACAGTAAGAACTGGTGATCAATTTTATCTTAAAAGAGCATTTGTACAGTTTAAAAATAATGCTGTTCAGGAATGTAGAAGCTTGTTCAAACATTTGGTGAATGCCTATGCAAATCTTTCATTGGGTTCATCGTTTGGCCATTTTTGAGAATCGGTCTAAAAGTTGACATTCCCAACCAGCGGAGACTGGACATCATGAGCACTTTAGTAGGAGAGGTGAAATGTTAGCATTAGAATGCCCTTGTTACATCGTTTACCCCCCCCCCCCCCCCACCCCCCACCCCAGGGGTGGGGGGTAAACGATGCATTCTGACATGGCAGGAGGCAGAGGACACCAGACATCCTCCCCCTCCAATGAGACACTAGTCCTGACATATGGGGGGGGGGGGGGGGTAGGGTTGCCACCTTTTCCTCAAGCCAAACCCGAACACGCCACTACATATGGTGGGTGTGGCCATATTGAGGGAGGGGCCTCACGAGGCATGATTAAATTAAACAAAATAATTATTTTACCTATAAAATATGCTTACTTTGCTGTGCCACAAGTAAGAGTCTCACTGACATGAATAAACCTCAGCACAATCATTTAAAAAAAATAAAACTCTTCCATTACTACAGAGGTAAGTGCAGTGGAGATCAGGGGCATTAGTTCACCTTTTAATTTTCATTAAGTACAGAGGGTATTACAGTATGTGCAGGGAGGGAGTGCAGAATTTACAACAGTATATACAAGAGTGTGGCGCGTATGTTGGTATGTGTAGGAAAGGAGTGCAAAGTGTAAGACATTATATACAGGAAATGAGTGCAGAGGGTGTAACAGTGACCAGTATATGCAGTAGAGGAGTGTGGAGGGTATGATGGGAGCACTATGTACAGGAGAGGAGTGCGAGGGTATGATGGGGGCAGTATGAACAGGAGAGGAGTGTGGAGGGTATGACAGTGGGCAGTATGTACAGGAGAGGAGTGTGGAGGGTATGATGGGAGCACTATGTACAGGAGAGGAGTGTGGAGGGTATGATGGGGGCAGTATGAACAGGAGAGGAGTGTGGAGGGTATGACAGTGGGCACTATGTACAGGAGAGGAGTGTGGAGGGTATGATAGTGGGCAATATGTACAGGAGAGGAGTGTGGAGGGTATGATAGTGGGCAGTATGTACAGGAGAGGAGTGTGGAGGGTATGATAGTGGGCACTATGTACAGGAGAGGAGTGTGGAGGGTATGATAGTGGGCAGTATGTACAGGAGAGGAGTGTGGAGGGTATGACAGTGGGTATTATGTACAGGAGAGGAGTGTGGAGGGTATGACAGTGGGCAGTATGTACAGGAGAGGAGTGTGGAGGGTATGACAGTGGGCACTATGTATAGGAGAGGAGTGTAGAGGGGATTACAGTGAGCCGTATGTACAGGAGAGAAATGTAGAGGGTATGACAGTGGTCACTATGTACAGGAGAGGAGTGTGGAGGGTATGACAGTGGGCACTATGTACAGGAGAGGAGTGTGGAGGGTATGATAGTGGGCACTATGTACAGGAGAGGAGTGTGGAGGGTATGACAGTGAACACTATGTACAGGAGAGGAGTGTGGAGGGTATGACAGTGAACACTATGTACAGGAGTGGAAGAATGTTTAGGGACTGTGTAGTGGTTAAGCGGGTCATACATGGATTGAAATTACACCAATTATGCAGAGACCAGCCATAGTTGATCTATGTATGGGCCCTGCTGGTTTTACACAAGTCAATCTATTAATCGACTTGAGTACAACCAGCCAGTTTTTCCAAAAACAATCAGTGCTGCCAGCTATAGATAGCAACACTGATCATTGTACTCACTGGCAGAACACAACAACACTACAGGAGTGATTCCCCCATCTACAGGTCAGCAGGTGAGAGGGTGTGTGGGGACAGGCTGGGGAGAGATACCAGTCAGTGGCTGGGTAGGCACTGGCTAGTATCAGAGCCAGATACACACAGGTTACATACGTCACGATCGTTAGAGTGAGAGCAATAATTCTAGCACTAGATCTCCTCTGTAGCTCTAAACATGTAACCTAAAAAAAATTAAAGCATCGCTTAGGATACCAAAAAAAATCGTGCTAACTTTAGTGTTTTTTTTTAATGAATGAATAGTTTATTTCCAAAAAAAAAACACGTTTGAAAAATTGCTGCGCAAATACAGTACCGTGCTAGAGCTGCACAATTAATCGTTAAAAAATTGTGATGTCGATTCCCCTCTCCCCCTGACATCTCCAATGCAGAGTTTGCTGATTCTTTCATATAACAAGTGGAGAGACTTTCAGCTGTCAAAAGAAAATATCTGGACAGTCTGCCAAGTTCTTATCAGGAAACATTGTAACTAACGCTTTCTTCTTATATCAAAGGGATAAACTTCTGTGTGTAAAGAAAGTATCCGACTGTCTGCCAAGTTTGTAAACAACATGAAACATTGTAACCAACTTCCTTTTTAGATTAAACTTCTGTGTGTAAATGCAAGAAATGTAACCACTTAAAGTCCAACACTTGTTAAAAAGCAATATTTTTTGCTAGAAAATTACTTGGAACCACCAAACATTATATATATATTAGCAGAGACAAAAATGGGAATTGCTGCAATATTTTATGTCACGCTGCATTTGCCCACTTCAATAAATAATAAAAAACATAAAAACAAAACAGTAAAGTTAGTCCATTTTTTTTTTTTTTTCATTTTAATGTGAAAGATGATGTTATGCCGCACGAATCGTGAGAGAATCGTCATCTATCTTCTAAGCAAAAAAATTGCAGTTGTCGTTTTAGCCAGAATCGTGCAGCTCTATGCCGTGCAACATAAAAAGTTGCAAAGACCACCATAGAGTAATTTTCTAGCAAAAAACAAATGATGATTTTTTTTTCTCAGTCTGCTGCAGTGTGTCAGCTTGTATTTATAATGGCTGCTCTGTATGTAGCTTCTGACAGGCTGTGCAAGCAGGCCGGTATCTCCAGAACCATAAATGGTAGCCATCCCATATTTTGACCAGTTGTGGGGTAGGTCTTCAATTGACTACCCCCTAAATGTGGGGCTAACGGAGAGCACTGCTGCGGGCGGCACACCTTCTACTAACACTCAGGCAAGCTGGTGGAGCCGGGGATGTGCAGCTCTGTTGCGGCCGGGCCAGGATGGACAGCTAAAAAAAAAAAAAAAAAAAAAAAATTTTTTTTTTTTTTTTTTTTTTTTTTTTAAAATGTGCCCGGGTTTCAGGAGGCTTCAAAACCGGGCACATGTGTCCAAACCCGGACTGTCCGGGTCAAAACCGGACAGGTGGCAACCCTAGGGGGGGGGGTGTAGCGCGGCACAATAGATTCTTTTACTGCAATTTGCAAGAACTTCCCCACTTTCCGTTTTGGCTGACAAGTTAAAGGCAATATCTCCTGTGAGATGCAGATGGCCAAAAAATATCCAAAATATATTTTTACAAATTTTACTTTAATTTCACATGGCTATTGTCACATTGAAGGGCCTTTACGAGTCCAGTGTCACAATACTAGGTACCAGTGTGCACAGGTCCACTTGCAATACAAGGAAGCTACACATCAGTCTATTATCGATATGTGAAGCCCTTATAGGCCAAATACGAGACACGGAACGTGTAGCGCTCTGCTCCTGTTGGGTAGGCGCCATTTGTAAATGTTGTCCGAGCTGTAGTTTGGCTCTGAATGATTTTATATTTTTATTTTTTTGGCTGAAGTCTATTCATGTTTTTCTTGTCCTACACTACCCATCATGCCTCAGGCCGCGTACACACGGCAGAGAACCTCGACGGGCAGAACACATCGTTCCGCCCGTCGAGGTTCTCTGCCGCCCGTCGAAATCGGCGACCCGCCCGTCGGGAATGGCAACCAGCCATTCATCCAGGCGGGCCGTCAAGGAAAAAGAGAGCGTGCTCTCTATTTCTGCTCGACGGGCTTCCCGACGGGAAGCTCGCCGAGACCGTACACACGGCCGAGGTCATTCCAGCGAGGTTCTCGCTGGTTTCCAGCGAGAACCTCGGTCGTGTGTACGCCGCCAGAGCATTTTCTTTGTTCATGAACAATAATATCCATTGTTCAGGGGCTGCACACAAGCCAAAAGTTTGACTGATGCTTTTTGCTTAACCACTTAAGGACCGAGCCTCTTTTTCAGATGTGTTTACAAAAGTCAACATTTTTTTTGCTAGATAATTACAAAAAAAAAAAACCACACACGTTTGGGGGTTCCAACACCATAGAGAAAAAAATTGGAGGGAGAGGGAGAGCTTTTCAAATAAAAAAAAACAGTAAAACTAATCAGAAATTTTTATATTGTGAAAGATAAGATTGCGCGAGTAAATTGATACCCAACATGTCACACTTCATAATTGCGCCCGCTTGTGGAATGGTGTCGAACTTTTACACCTAAAAATCTCTAAAGGCAAAAAAAAAAAAAAAAAAAATGATTATATATATATATTTTAACAGGAGAGGTCTAGAATTATTGTTCTCGCTCCAACTATCGCAGCAATACCTCACATGTGTGGTTTGAACACTGTTTTCATATGGCGGTGCTGCTCACGTATGCGTTCGCTTCTGCGCACAAGCTTGTCAGGACAGGGCACTTAAAGCGGAGTTCCACACAGGAAAACCACTTTTGCCCAGCTTCTTTAAAAAAATTAAATAAAAAAATAAAAAAAAAACTCACCGGAAATACCTGTTGCTATGCGGAAGTCCGTAATCTGCCTCACCTGCACCGCGGTCCGATTTCTTCTTCTAATGGATGGAGCGCGCTGCTTTCTGGGAACTGTGTGTGTTCTCAGAGAGCAGCGCGCCCATTCACAAGCCAGCGTGAGACTCACGCAGGCGCAGTAGGAAATGGGCAGTGAAGCTGTACGGCTTCACTGCCTGTTTCCCATAGTGTGGATGGCGGCGCGGGACCCGGAGCGATCGTGGGACCGGCATCGGGGGGCCCATCAGCGCGGGCAAGTAGGACAAGGTAAGTGTCCTTATTCAAAGTCAGCAGCTACACTGTTAGTAGCTGCCGACTTTAAAAAAAAAAATTGCGGCTGGAGCTCCGCTTTAAGAAATATTTCTTATTTTACACACTGTTTTTAAAAACAAAATCTTGGGTCACTTGTATTCCCATTACAAGGAATGTAAACATCCCCTGTAATATAAAAAAAGCATGACAGGTCCTCTTAAATATGGGGTCTTTTTGACCCCAGATCTCATATTTAGACAAAAATGCAATAATAAAAAAATTGTAATTTTAGAGGAAAACAAAATAAAAATGGCCCTTTGAGAGCTATGGGTGAAGTGATGTTTTGACGTCACTTCCGATATGGTATGGAGACGGGTACCCCTTCCATAGACTCCCATGGTAAATGGGAAGTGAGGAATGGACACTGACACCCTAGGCTTATACTCAAGTCAATACGTTCTCCCTATTTTTTTTTTTACAGTAACATTTAGGTGCCCCTGCTTATACGGTAATATAACTGGCTACTAATATTTATAGGTAAAGTTGATCCGGGGAAATCAGGAAGGAATTTGGATCGCATGCTCTGCTGGGGTTTTTCACCTTCCTCTGGATCAACTGTTGGTGAAGATGAAGAATTGTGTATATGGGACTGTCTTGTTTTTGTAGCTGTAACCTCAGTGTGGTGCCGCTGCCTAATGAGGGCAGACTGACCTTACTGTCTCCCTTTGTCAGGTCACCGATTACATCAGGACTTGATAAATTCTCTTTGCATGCAAGCCAGAAAAAAAAAAAAAGCCTACAGGTAGAACACGTTCCCAAATGTGAACTTTTCCTTTAATCATAGGCTAGCACACAGTGTGGCCTGGGCACACTCCAAGTAGTGTAGATCCTGCCCCTGTTTGAACCCCTGATATTTTACTAAAGCCCCCTGTCAGGGCTCAACAAAAAAAAAAAAATAGAATTTAAAAAATAAAACCGACACCATCCAATGCTCTACTGTGGCATTGTCCATTTCTCTACTGACACCATCAGTATACAATATATACCCTATTTTTCACCGTATAAGAAGCACTTTTTCTTCCCCAAAACTGGGGAGGGGAAAGTTGGTGCGTCTTATACGACGAATACACATTTTTGCCGCGACCCGAACAGAATGCGATCCGCACGGCCTTAGGAAAGGCCGCGGCTTTGGCCTAGCTCGGCCATCTTGGTACACCCAGCTGCGTCATTATCACCCCTCTGCTTTCCCCGTTTTTCAGCTCCGGGGACCGATTGCGGGACTCCAGCGGCGATCGGGTCCGCGAGTCCCACGGTCTCGGTGTGTCGGACTGGGTCACGGGAGCGTGCGCGCCCCCGGGACCTACGGCTGGGCACTAGCACAAGGCGTACCAGTACGTGCCCAGCCGTGCCATTCTGCCGACGTAAATGTGCAGGAGGAGGTCCTTAAGTGGTTAACTGCCACAGGTTCATTTCTCCCCATGGACATTCACAGGGCTGGCCCAAGACAATGCAGCGCACATCCATTTTATATCATAATAAAGACTAAAATTGTCAGGTTTACATGCAACAGCACCTTGTCTAAATGCAAAATGATATGACATACCATTACGTTCAATACTAAGGGGTGGGCAGAGGTGGCTCTAGGCTTTGAGGCCGTAGGCAAAACTTAGACACAAGGGCGCCCCCCCCTCCCCACTCACATAATGGGAAATATAGATCAAGAAAAAATGGCTGCAGAAAACGCACAGATCTACCACACAGGTGATCAGCTCCACTTCCAGGGCACCCTCACCCATCAGACATATTCAGCCAATGCAAGAGGGTGAGGAGGGGTGTGAGAACAGAAGTGTTAGACACCAGTGACAACACTGCTTCCCTTACCTTAAAACTGCTGTCACTAGGAAGATAGAGCTACTTTAGATATCTATCCAATATAGGCTCAGTGGCGTATCTAGGGTTTGGCAGCCATGGCAAGTGCCATGGGCGCCATGGGGGAGGGGCACCAAAAAAGCCCCATGATACCCTCCTGTCCCCCCACAGTGTCCCTACACCCACAGGGTGCCCCCCACCCTGGCATACCTGTTTCCCCCTGTCCGCACTGCATCCCTCTGTTCTCATTACACTGCATTTCTCTGTCTATCCCCAGTGTACCTCCCTGTCATCACTCTCTGTACTCTTGGCACTGTGTCCCTCTGTCCCTGGCGTCCTGTCCTCGTCACACCGCATCTCTCCGCCTGTCCCCAGTGTCCCTCTGTCCTTGTCACACTGCATCCCTCTGTCCCCAGCATCCCTCTGTCCTTGTCACACTGCGTCCCTCTCTGTCCCCGGTGTCTGTCCTCATCACACTGGTTCCCTCTGTCTGTCCCCAGTGTCCCTGGTATCCCTCTCTTTACTCGCTGCACTGCATCGCTCTGTCCCCAGTGTCCCTCCCTGTCCCTTGATTTTGTGTTAGTGTGTCATTGATTTTGTATGAGTTACTGTGTGCACCAATGTATTTGGATGAGTGTGCCAGTGTGTTGGCATCAACAGTGATTTATGCATCAGTGTGCCCACAGGCCATTGTTGGCCGCTTTTTGTTTAGGTTATCTGAGGTTTCAAATGTTTTGACAGGGGAGCAGTTTCAGTGCTTGCCATAGGCGCCATTTTGACTAGATACGCCTCTGTATAGGCTTGATAAGCTGCAATATTAGAGCGTGTTCCTGGGTATAGGTATATTAAAGCGGAGTTCCCACGTACAAATACTGTAGCTGCTGACTTTTAAAATAAGGACACTTGCCTGTCCTGGACCCCCGTGATGTCAGCACCCGAAGCTGACCTGTCCCTTGGCTCTTGGATGATGCCGCCATCTTTAGTAAAGGAATCAGGAAGCGACGCCTTGTGGAGTCACTTCCTGGTTCCTCACTGTCTTTTGGGACCTGCGTGTCTCCCAGACGATGGGGGGGGAGGCGCCGGAAGTGGCGTAGATAGCCGTGGTTGGCTCGGCTGTCTATGCCCGGAAGTGGGAGCAAAATACCGGTATTAGATATGAACCCCCTTAAAAAGGTGCCAAATGTGACACCAGAGGGGGGAGGATTCCGAAAAGCGGAAGTACTATTTTTGGGTTGGAGCTCCACTTTAAGTTACACTGCTCAAAACCACTATATGATATGAGAATGTAGCACATCCAGGACCAACTCTGGGTATGACACACATACCTCCCAAGTTTGAGATGGGAAGGAGGGACACCTATCAACAAAAGTATGCAGGCATAGGACACACCCCCTGCCATGCCCCCTTAAAGGAGAACTGTACACACACGGTTAAACCCACAAGTGCTTTTTTATCACCACTCCTTTATATTGACTTTTGTAATTTACACATTCCAAAGTCAGGGACAGCCCCCTCCAAAGTCAGGGACAGCCCCCTCCAAAGTCAGGGACAGCCCCCTCCAAAGTCAGGGACAGCCCCCTCCAAAGTCAGGGACAGCCCCCTCCAAAGTCAGGGACAGCCCCCTCCAAAGTCAGGGACAGCCCCCTCCAAAGTCAGGGACAGCCCCCTCCAAAGTCAGGGACAGCCCCCTCCAAAGTCAGGGACAGCCCCCTCCAAAGTCAGGGACAGCCCCCTCCAAAGTATACAGCTAAAGCATGAGGAGCTCATAACTAAGAAACCCATCACTGTGATGACATTTTCCCATCACACACCACCGGCTTCCTGTCTGGTAATCCCTCGACACCGACATCCTGCCTGAAAATCCTATTCAGCAACACAGCAACCAGTGGTCAGCCAGCTCCAGCCTGAAATGGCTACCAATAGGAAACACAACCCTTTCCTGCAACCATATAGAAAATATATTTTTATGGGGGTTGCTTGCTGCATGAAATGTCAGCCAACGCACACATTTGAGAACATGTCCCAGCATGGTGTACATCACAATAAAAAAAAAAAAAAAAAAAAAAAATCCAAAACAGTCAATAACCTAGCAAGCAGACATTGTGTGCCAAAAAATGAACCATAAAACCCCTGTGCATGTAAAAAATTCTGCATGCAGCATCTTCGATGTACTTTATCAAAACGCAGTATAAAGAATTCAGTGGTAATGCACCTTATCCACCTAAAAGGGGATCCACCCACAGAAACAAACACTGTAGCTGCCGACTTAATAAGAACACTTACCCGTTTCTACTCGCCCGCAATGTCAGGGCCCCCCCAAAGGCCGATCCCTCGATCCTAGCAGCCCCAGGCTGCCCATTTCCTACTGCGCAATTCAATTTTTTTTTTCTGGGATTTTTGGTAATTTCAGGGTGAAACTCCACTTTAAGGACCGAGCCTCTGAGATTTGGCGTTTACAAAATTAAAAACTTTTGCTAGAAAAATTACTAGAAATGCTCGGAGGTTACAAGTCTCAGATACCCACTTCCTGCCCAGGTGAAATTTCAGCTTCCGGCACTACGCCGATTTAACTGACAATTGTGCGGTCGTGCGACGTGGCTCCCAAACAATATTGGCGTCCTTCTTTCCCCCCACAAATAGAGCTTTCTTTTGGTGGCATTTGATCACCTCTGCGGTTTTTATTTTTGTGCGATACAAAAAAAATAAAAAATAAATTATGTTTTTTGTTTTTTTTTTTAAAACAGACGCATCGGACACTTTTGACACATTTTTGGGACCATTCACATTTATACAGCGACCAGTGCTCTAAATATGCACTGATTACTGTATAAATGTGACTGGCAGTGAAAGGGTTAACACTAGGGGGCGAGGAAGGGGTTAAATGTGTAACCTGGGAGTGATTCTTACTGTATGGAGTGGACTGACTGGGGGAGGGACTGACTGGGGGAGGTGAGCGATCTGTGTTCCTATGTACAGGGCCACCATCAGGGGGGTACAGGCAGTATGGAGGTCCCCAGGGGCCCAGAGGCCACCAGGGCCCCAGATGGCAACCCCCCTTTTTTTTTTATTTATTTTTTATTAAAGGGCCAAATTTTTTTTTTTTTTTTTTTTAGAGGTCCGGAGGTCCACAGGGCCCGACATGGCAACCCCCCTTTTTTTTATTTATTTTTAATTAAAGGGCCTTTTTTTTTTAGGGGTTTGGAGGTCCCCAGGGGCCCGGAGGCCACCAGGGCCCCAGATGGCAACCCCCTCTTATTTGTTTATAAAAAAAAAAAAATATTTAAAATATTTTTCTTTTATTTTTTATTAAAAGGGACAGTTTTTTTCTTTTATTTTTTTAGAGGTCCGGAGATCCCCAAATGACAAATTATATATATAATATTTTTCTCTCTCTTTCTTTTTATTAAAGGGCACAGAGGTCCCCAGGGATATTTATATATTTTTCTTTATCTCTTCCCGCTTTCATGCGGCAGCAGCTGCCCCCCCCCCCCCCCGGTTTTCTGCTCCAGGGGGCCCATGCCTGAAGCTGTGTAAGGGGCCCCAAAATTCCTGATGGCGGCCCTGCCTATGTACAAGGGACACCGCATCGGTCTCCTGTCCCTGACAGGACGTGGATCTCTGTGTTTACACACAGAGATCCACGTCCCTGCTCAGTTACTGGGCAATCGCGCATCGTGCTCCCAGTAACACGGTGGTTGCGCGCCACTGGTGCGCTCCCTAGTGACTGAAAGACAAGGACGTCCTGTCTGAACAAAAGAACCATCGTGCCGTCGTAGCAGTTAAACGGTGCAGGGCCCACAGTCCGGTGTCTATTCTGCTTATTTGGTAACCAGCACTGGGATTCCCAAATCCACACAAGCAAGATGGACGCAGGAATTCTTTCCGCTTTGCCATCGACTCCACCGCTGTCAGAATATGCTGTTCAGAAGTGTTAAATTTGAATAGTGGACTGTAGTGCTGAATATCCCATTTGACAAAAAACAAAACAATTTTTTTTTTTTTTTAAATCATTAGGCCAACTTCTGTTGAGAAAGGGCCACCCCACAGATTAAATTCTGTCAGTCCCCCCCACTAAACCGGATGAATTTCAATCCATCTATGGGAAGCTTTAGTAGTAAGTTGCGGTGGGAAATGACTCATCTCTTGCTCTAGTGTTTCCGTCATTTCCAGGGAGACGATACGAGTCGGTGACTTTCCCCACCATCATGACTCAGAGGACTGCAGGCCGCACCTCGCAGAGTTCCTTTTTCCATGACATCCCTCCCACACCGTCCTCCAATGAGGAGCTTCTCAGACTTCTAACCCTCACTTCTATGCATGTGTGCGATCTGCGTTTTCCTCGGCCACCAGGGATGGACTGGCCATTGGGACTACAGGGAGTTTCCCGGTGGGCCGATGGCTCAGTGGGCCGGCTTCAGTAACAGGGGACTGCCGCCCCCCCCCCCCCTCCGCTCCTGTCTCTCCTTTCCCGCAGCGCTCAACTCCTCTCCCTCCCCGCAGCGCTCATCTGGGGGGAAACAGAAGTAGGGGTGGATGACAGAGTAGCATGGGGGAGGGGACAGACAGCTGACTTAACAGCTATGGCCTGAGAGTTTTTCCCTTCTGCCTAATCTTGTCCCATAAGGGGGGCACCAAACTGATTCTTTGCCCCAGGTAAAATGTCTAGCTTCCTTACTGGTACTGCCTATAAGAGTACCAGTACCAGCCGGTCTACTCCAATATAGAATGGCTAGTGAATGGGGAAAGGGGGCTTGGGTGGCTGGGAGGGGGGGTGCGGTAGTTGTCCGGCCGCCATAGGAGAGACCTGTCAAAGTGGGCCAGTCTGGATAAAGTCCAGGGCCAAATTTTTGTCCCAGTCCAACCCTGGGGCTGTCCAGCCTGCATTTCTTGCAGAAAAAGTTGCATGCACCCGCTTTCAAAAATGTGGCCCACAGAGAAAGTGCATTGTCATTTTGACCATGCCATCTGCCTGCACCCTCAACATACTGCGTTTTTACACACATGGGAGTGCCATTCAGAATAAAATGGAAGCAGGTATTCTAGGGATTCCAGCACCAGCATAGAAGTGACAAGCCCAAAGCCAGACTATGCACACAGCACGGGCCACACTGAAAGCCAACGACTTTCCAACCCGCGTGTGATGAAGGCAGGCAATTACTCCATGATTTTCTCGGAGAGCCCATTCACACCTGAGCGCAGTGGGAACAGAGGCAGCTCTTTAATTAGGCGGTTGCCAAGGCCTCGCGGCCACCTACTTTGCTCAATGCATTACCCCAGTTTTGAGGGACAGGGGATCTTAACGCTGCTGTGATCAGGAGTGTTAAAGCAGGTGTCCGCCGAATATTTTTTTATTAAAAGCCAGCAGCTACAAATACTGCAGCTGCTGACTTTTAATATTAGGACACTTACCTGTCCTGGAGTCTGCTGCCCCCCCCCCCCCCCATCCACGGTGAGGGAACCAGGAAGTGAATCGGTCTGGCTTCACTGCCTGGTTCCCTACGGCGCAGGCGTGAGTCACGCTACGCCTGCCGATTGGCTCCCGCTGTGTACTGGGAGCCGAGTGTTCCCAGCACACAACAGGGGGGACGGGGGGGGGGGGTTAGTTGACCTCATGCCCGAAACTGTTGTGGCCGGAAGTGGGTGCAAATACCTGCCTTTAGACAGGCATCTGCACCCCCCTGAAAAGGTGTGAAATGTGACACCGGGGGGGGGGGGGGGTTTTAATCAGCGGGAGTTCCACTTTAGAGTGGATCTCCGCTTTAAGAGCCCTGACTCGGGAGCGGGGCCACCAGCACCCCCCAACAACCAGTGAATAATTAGCGACACCACCCCTTGTGAGATCAATGACCCAGCATTCCTTCAGTCAATGTTGTCACAAGGGGGAGAGTTTACCAGGTGACATCACCGGGGGGGCCCCCCCGCCACATAGTTATTAAAGAGCAGGATCTGGGGGCCATCTTGTTAAAGGGGGCTTGCAGATTCCAATAAGCTCCCCACCTGCAGACCCCCACAACCACCAGCCAGGGCTGTGGGGGAGAGGCTCTTGTCCTCGAATTATTTTTCCCCCTAAACATGCGAGTGGGGCCCCATGTCAGGTTTTGCCTAAGGCTTCACAAAGCCCAGAGCCACCTCTGAGTGGGAACGCTGCTTTTTTTAACACGTTAAATGCACGCTTGAATGAGTGGCCCTTAAATGAGTGGCTACACACACACACACACACAGACACAAATGCCGCAAAGTGGCTCCAGAACCTTCTCAAGTTTTGGAGCAATGGGCGCAACTTCGCCGGATGATCAAATGTGCCAAAATGCACACAATTATTAATGGGTCCACAAATGCCAGCAAATTAGGAAGGATGGGAAGTAAAAGGCATGTGCCTGGCAGTGCCCGGGATGTACTGCGCATGTGCCATACGGAACAGCACAACAGACAATTTGCCAACGTAACCATGCGCACATCATAGGAGGCATCTCTTGATGGGAGATGCCATTTCACAGGAAAAATGTAAAACCTGTACAAACAGTAGGGGGGGGGGACACACACCGTAGTTCTCAGATTGTGCATCACTGCTGCTGGAGGGCAGCATGTGGCTGTGGTGAAGGGCTGGTTTTGTCTGTTGCAACCTGCCCTTTCATACAGGCAAAACCGGGCGTTCAACACAGCAAACCTGCCCTGCAACACCGACAAAACCGGAACATCAGCGTATGTAAAGCCGCCCCGCAACAGTGAGGCACAATAAGAACTACGGTCTCCCCCCGCTGTTTGTACAGGCTTCAATTGTGCCAGTGAAATGGCATCTCCCATCGAAAGATACCTCCTATGATGCGCGCATGCACCATGGTTACGTCAGCTATCATGGGCACTATTTGATGGGGGGCACTTAGACAACACTGGGACCAGGTCAACTAGGGCGCAGGGCAAACATGTCAAATTGTACCCCCCCCCCCCCCCACCAAGATGTATGGTGTTGTGTCTGCAAAAACCCCCACAAAAACACCAACCTGCATGCTCCCCCCCCCCCCCCCCCCAGCATAAATGATCCCTCCTAGTACAAATCCCCCCCCCCTGCTGAAATGCCCCTCAGCATAAATCTATGCCCCCCTAACCTCCAAAATCCCCCCAGCTCTACCCCTAACATTTTCCCTCCTAGTACAATTTTCCCAATACAAATCGGATAAATAAGAGGGCCCTGCCTGAGGCTACAGTTGCTCCACATCTCCGCTGCACACTTAGCCAATAGAAACCACACCATCCGTCCCCTTTCCCAGCACGGGTTACACTTTAACCCTTTCATGACTAAGCCTATTTCTGATAGGTGTTAAAATCCATATTTTTTGCTCGAAATTTACGTAGAACCCCAAAACATATATATAGGTGTGCGCAGCCTATGGCATTAGGGTGTGCACCCCGAAGCTCAAGCACACACCACTAATAACTACTAATGGTGTTCATTCAGAAAGGGGCCAGTAAATTGAATTTTTACTGGCGCCTTCCCCCCCCCCCCCCCCCCCCCCCCCAACAGCTGGCGGAGGAGGGAAGCCAACAGTGCTGTGGGGGGGGGGGGCAGAGGTCGCCAGATCAGTAGGTGGAATCTGTACACAGGGTTATTAGGGTGTGCCTGGGCACCTGCCTATACATATACATTTAGCTAAGAATAAAATGGCGATCATTGCAAAATTTTATGTCACTATTTGCGCAGCGATCTTTCAAACACAATTTTCGAAAAAAAAAAAAAAAAAAAAAAAAAAAAAATTTCATGAAATTATATATATTTAATAACACATACACACATATATCTACATGCATCCCAAGCATGTAGATTAGGGGCCGGGTGCATGGATTAGGGGGCGCCCCCTTCGTATGGACAAGTCGCCACTGTTGCGGAATCACTGGCTTTATTAGCTATATGTTGCGCGAGGGCTCATTAACAGGTGACAGTGCTTCAGAGGTGGCTCTAGGACAGGGGTTCCCAACCTTTTGAAGGCCGAGGGCCACTTAAGCGACTTAGTAACCAGTTGCGGGCCACAATGAGCGGAGTGGGCAAATGACAGCTCTGTGTCTAGTCTGCATATGCAAATCAGACACAGCCCTATCTACTCTACGGGCCCTCCGATCCAATCAGATTGAAGGGGGCAGATCCACTTCTGTTTTATTAGCAGATTGGATGTAGGCAGGTGTAATTAAATCCTCTAATAACCTGCTGCTTCATAAAGGTGATTAGAGGGTCTGATAGGGTCGGACCGATCATGTGAATGGGGCCCAAGGCTGCTTTTACACTGATGGTCTACTGAAGCGCAGTGAACCTGCGGTTCTCCCACCGGTTAGCGGAACTTTGCCATAGACGTCTATTATATCCTGCAGGTGTGGTGCACTTTCTGAAAAGCCGCTTACTTCCTCTACCACGGGCTTAATTTACAACACTGCTGCTCTCAGATGGCAGGCCTGCAATCTGGGCTTGCAAACCAGCCATCCCAGAGCAGGAGGTCGCGGGCCACATCAGAGGGCTCCGCAGGCCAAATGTGGCCCCCGGGCCACTGGTTGGGCACCCCTGCTCTAGGCTTTGTGAGGGCCTTAGGCGCAACAAATAAATAAAAATAAAGGGGGGCCCCACTCAAACCCATGATGGGAAAAAATAATTCAAGGACAAGAGCCTCTTCCCCACAACCCCTCCTCTAAAAAGCAGTTTGTGGAGGATTGCTTTCTACAACCCGCTGGGAAATGTTGCAACACAGATCACAGACTGCACTTCCATTTTTTCTTGGCAATATAAAAACACTTTAATTGTTGCCAACCCCTTGCTACACAATTGCTAGTGTGGTATAGGGGGCTGGAAGATCACACTTGCTGTTCAAATAAAAGAAATGAGCAAAGTAGTTTTAGAAAGCGTCATCATCGCCACAGATCTGGAAGATCAAGCTTAGGCTGTGACGTCACTATGGTGGTGCGGACCATATCCGGGTGACATCAAATAGGAAGGGATATCCGACCTCGATGGTGGGAACTGCATCTGTGGCTCTGGCAGCGCATGGAACAGCATACTGGCACCAACCATCATATAGACTTTCAAACTGGGGCCGCCCGAGCGTCAGCGACACTTTGTTGTTTAAGTGGCGCTTTTCAGGCGCTAGCAGGGTAATTTGTACCCCTGCTAGCAGCCGAAGGTGTTAAAAAAGGCACATGTTGCAGCAGTTCCAAATCCAGTGGAGGCTGGTGCTCAAACACACAAAAACATCAATTGCAGCCACTGTGCCCATCAATTGCAGCCACGCACTTACCCGTCTCGCAGTGGGTCAGAGGTGGTCTCCTGCACGTCCTTCATGTCTTCTTCCATGCTTTCTCAGATGTCCATTTACAGCGGCTGATCTTTCAGCCAATCAGGCGTCACCGGCATCAGACCCAGCAACCTGATTGGCGGTTCAGGGTTAGCAAAGCGAATTCCTTTGCTTTGCTACCAGCCGAGTGAACAGCAAATGCCCAGCATGGCGCCCACTTTTTTTTGGGCACCTATGGCTCCAATCAGGTGTTTTAAATGCATGAATCCCATCTATGATGGTAGAGCGGTGCAGGAGAGAGGGGGCTATTCAATACTACACAACTGCTAGTAGTGTGACAGACAATTGCCACTGAGGTGGACCTGGACGATTGGTCCTACTGCACAAAAAAAAAAAAAAAAAAAGAAGAAGAGATTATATATTATATCACACACACACACAAAGCCAAGTATTTTTATACTATATAAAAAAAAAAATTGAAACAAAGCCAAGGGTTTCTAGAAATAAACATTGTAAAGGTGACTGCATTTTGTTACATTGTTGCCATCACAGTCAGGCCTGTGTTATAGCTTTGCCAATTAAAACAAATAAAAAAACACCACACACACACACACACACACACAATCTCATGACTAGCCCTTGCTACACAACTCCCAGTGTGACAAGGGAAAATAAGAATTTTAATTAGAGTAATAAGAAGAACAAAAAATTAAACAAAAACAAAGCTACACTTACCACTGATGGGAAAATAAAAATAACACACCCACACCATTATTATTGTGACATGCCCTTGCTACACAATTCCCAGTGTGACAAGGACCTGGATGATCAGGAAAATTCATAATAATAATAATAATATTATAAACAAAAACAAAGCTACACCTGATGGGAAAACACACACACACACACACACACACACACACACAATCATGACTAGCCCTTGCTACACAATTCCCAGTGTGACAAGGGAAAATAATAATAAGAATAATTTTTATAATAAGAACAAAAAATTAAACAAAAACAAAGCTACTTACCACTGATGGGAACATAAAAAAAACACACCCACACCATTATTATTGTGACATGCCCTTGCTACACAATTCCCAGTGTGACAAGGACCTGGATAATCAGGAAAATTATTATTCATAATAATAAATTAAACAAAAACAAAGCTACACCTTTACCACTGATGGGGGGGGGGAAAAAAAAACACACACACACACAATTATTATTGTGACTAGCTCTTGCTACACCATGGCCAACACAGAAATTCATTGCTACACCATGATGTGGACCTGGAAGATCAATTGCTCAATAACACACACACACACACACACACACACACACACACACACACACACACACACAAACAAACAAACAAAAAAGAAAAAATACAATAAAAAGCAGCCAAATGTTGTAGGAAGGACACTTTGTTTGCAAACATTCTCTACTTGTCACTTTGTAAGTTAAACAATTACATTTAAACTGCAACAAAGTCACACCACTGACACACCCAACACAACTTCCCCTCCACACTGAGATCTCATGATGATGGATACAAAGATTCTCTTAGGATGAGATGTTTGTAATGAGTGCATGGGATGTGATCCCTGTCCCTGGATGTGATCCCTTCCCCTCCCCCCATATATGACACTTGTATGGCTTTACCATCAGACTCGCATCCTTCCTCTGTGGGTCTCCAGAAGATCTCACAGAACACAGAACACAAAACTACAAAGCTCTTTCTTTAAAAACTTGGCACCTGTACCCAGCCCCGCCCACCGGCTGCTGGCCCCTCCCTGCTGACAGCTCTATTTATGGAGAACCCCCATCCAGCTCCAGCATGATCACTGCTCCTCTCCTATTGGCCAGCAGCAAGCAGCCCCGCCCCCTCCAGCTTCCCTTTACCCCTTCACTGCCAGAGGAAACATTTTAATCTTGCTGTGAAGAATTTTGGAATTCTGGGTTTCATTTTCACAGATTTTGCCCCTCCATATATTGTGTGGCCAGCTGGGACTTGTAGTGCCCCCCGGGGACAGCGAGCTGGCGTTCGCTGCGGCGAGGCGTTCCGGGGTGGCGAGGGTTAAGATCGATTTTTTTTTTTGGATTTGGCTGGTGATGGAGCCCCGCCCACTCAAGTCTTTCTTTAACCCTTCCCTCCCCAGTGGTGGGGATTTCCGCTCTGCGATTTCCTCTATAAGAAAAATAAAAGGACGTCTTTGGATTCCTTCTTTTTTTTAAGCAGTGCCCAACATAAAGGAAAAGCGCGTTCCAGGTCAGATCACCAGGTGAAAACAGAGGGAAAAAGCCAAAGAAAAGTTTATTCAGCTTATACTTTGTCTTCCCAGATTCCATTTCCACCAAATCAATGTGCTAATTTAAATAAAACCTTCCCATTTTCATTACATGTCTTATTTTAGACCCAAATATGACATCACTGGGTCTCCTTACTTCTCTATGCAATATAGGCAGATCATGGCTGGTGGGAGGGGCTAGCAGGCAGAAGGGCCATCCATGCCAAACTGTGCCCCCCCCCCCCCCCATTTAAGATGTGCAATGCAAGCTTAGGGGATTCTACAACATCACTGAAGCTAGCACTACTCCTGACAGCCCTACTGGTGTAGTAAAGGGGGATAGGGGAGCCCCCTTCCCTCTCATCCCCCCCTCTCTCTCTATGCCCCCTCCCTTCTCTTTCACCTCTCTCACCCTCCTCTCTCTCTCACCCCCTCTCTCTTTCTCTCTCACCCTCCTCTCTCTCTATGCCCCCTCCCTCCTCTCTCTCTCACCCCCTCTCTCTTTCTCTCTCACCCTCCTCTCTCTCTATGCATCCTCCCTTCTCTTTCACCTCCCCCCTCTCTCTCTCACCCTCTCTCTCTCACCCCCTCTCTTTTTCTCTCTCACCCCATCGGGCTCCCTCTCTCTCTCTCTCTCTCTCACCCCCCCTCTCTCTCTTTCTCACCCTCCTCTCTCTCTCCCTACGTTCTCTCTCTAACCCCCTCTGCCTCCCCCCTCTCTCTCTCATCCCCTCTCTCTCAGCCCTCTAACTCTCATCCCCTCTGCCTCCCCCTCTCTTTTTTTCCCTCTCTCTCAGCCCTCTCACTCTCATCCCCTCTCTCACCCTCCTCTCTCTCTCACCCCCCTCTCTCTCTCTTTCTCTCTCACCCTTCTCTCGCTCTCACCCCCTCTGCCTCCACCTCTCTCTCTAATTCCCTCTCTCTCACCCTACTCTCTCTCTCTCTCACCCCCCCTCTCTCTCTCCCACTACACCTGTTTTCCCCTCCCCTTTCTCACAACCCTCTCACTCAACCCCTTCTTTCACCCGCTCTCTCCCTCAACCCATCACTTCTCTCCCACCCACTCTCTCTCTCCCAACTCACCTGTTCCCCCCTCTCTCTCTAACCCCCCTTTCAGACCCCCTCTCTCCCTCTCCCTCTCTCTAACCCCACCTCTCTCTCTCACACACCCTTCTCTCTCATCCTCTTTCTCCCCAATCCCCTCTATCTCTAACCCCACCTCTCTCTCACACCCCTTCTCTCTCTCTCCCAACTCACCTGTTCCCCCCTCTCTCTCTCTCTGTAACCCCCCTTTCAGACCCCCTCTCTCTCACCCCACTCTCTCTCTCCCCCTCTCTCTAACCCCACCTCTCTCTCACACCCCTTCTCTCTCTCACCCACTATCTCTCTAACCCCTTCTATCTCTAACCCCACCTATCTCTTTCACCCTCTCTTTCTCTTACCCCACCTCTCTATCTCACCCCCTCTTTCTCTCAACCCCTCTCTCTCCAGAGACCCCTCACAGTCACCAGAGATGCCGCATAGCTCCCATAGACCCTACATAGCCACAGGGACCCTGCGTTGCCGACAGAGACCCCACATAGCCCCCAGAATCCCCTGCATAGCCACCAGAGACCCCCGCATAGCCACCAGGGATCACGAAAAGACACCAGAGTCCCCACATAGCTACCAGAGGCCCGGCAAAGGACCCCACACAGCCAACAGCAACCCCACATAGCCACCAAAGACCCCACACAGCCACCAGAGTCCCCTTATAGTCACCAGAGACCCCACATAGCTACCAGAGGCCCTTCAAAGCCACCAGGGACCCCACATAACCACCAGTGACCCCACATAGCCACCAGAGATCCCACACAGCCACCAGAGGCCCAGCAAAAAGCCACTAGAGACCCCATACCGCCACCAGAGGTCCTGCAAAGCCACCAGAGACCCCTCACAACCACTAGAGCCCCGCATAGCCTCCAGAGACCCCACATAGCCACCAGAGACACCACAGAGCCACCAGAGCCCTGTATAGCCACCAGAGGCCCTTCACAGCCATGAGAGCCCCACATAGCCACCAGAGACCCCACATAGCCACCAGGGACCCCTGCATAGCCTCCAGAGACCCCACACAGCCACCAGGGGCTCCGCAAAGCCACCAGAGACCCCATATAGCCACCCTAAACCCCAAATAGCCACTTAAGAAGGAAGGGGTGGGACAGATTTGGGGGGCGCCCGATTTTAGTCTTGCCTAGAGCAGCACAAAACCAAAATACACCACTGAGGTACAGGACATTACTATAATAGCGAATTCTCGATTGCGGGAAAACAAGCATCTGCTACCCGTGCGTGGGATACTATTAGCAAGTAATGCCGCTGCGAGTGTGACCAGCATGTGCAGCGGGTTCCAAAACATGCAGTATAATGCACATTTTTTTGTTTAGGGAATGCCCAGGTGTGGGCGCAGCCTGAAGGCTGGGATTACAAGAATTCCAAACATTTCTCACTTTGGCCACGTGGTCTCTATTTATCTCAAGGGAAGGGAAATCCCAACCGACCGACATTTACTTTCATAAAGCACTTAGTATCATTAACAGGGCCTGACATCTCCCCTGCAATGTACTGCAGGTTGGCAGCTCGTACGGGCGCAGTGGCGTACTGGTACATCCCTGCCTGTTTTCAGGTGTAGGGCGTGCGCATGCACCCTCCCCTCCCCCCAGCCGATATTGTACACAGCAGGAGTCTGTCAGCAGGTTCCGTCCAATGATTCACAGCTGGGACCAGGGCCGACTTACTCAGCGGGCAACCCTGGGCACAGCCCGGGGGCCCACGTTCCCCTAGGACCCCATCAGAGCCGGACAAGTAGCACTAGCAGTGGGACAAGGGAGTCGGGCTGAGCGGGCACAGGCAGTTCTCTGGAGAGACCTGCTGAGGGCTTTTCTCCCCCCCTCTTCTCCTCATGATGCTGTACTCTGGAGCGGAGCCCTCTCCTTCCCATTGGCCAAAAAAAAGGAGCACAAAGCAGGATCATGGGACATGTAGTCCTGAGGACTGGCAAGCCCCAGCAATCCTAAGAGGGGAACTTCTGTCCCCAGCATGCCCAGCTGAGGGGGAAGGAGAGAGAGCCAGGATATAGGTGGCAAGTGACACGCTGAATCTGGTGACGGGATTGGTGGCAATTGACACGCTGAATCTGGTGACAGGTGACAATTGCAAGTGACAGGCTGAATCTGGTGGCATGGGACAGTGGCACGTGACACACTGAATCTGGTGGCTAGGGATGGGTGGCAAGTAACATGCTGAATCTTGTAGCAGGGGACAGGTGGCAAGTGCCACGCTAAATTTGGTGACAGGTGACAATGGCAAGTGACATTCTGAATCTGGTGGCAGGGGACAGTGGCACGTAACACGCTGAACCTGGTGGCAGGGGACGGGTGGCAAGTGACACGCTGCATCTGGTGGCATGTGACGATGGCAAGTGACACGCTGAATCTGGTGACAGGGGACAGTGGTAAGTGACACGCTGAATCTGGTGGCAAGTGACAATGGCAAGTGACACGCTGAATCTGGTGACAGGTGATGATGGCAATTGACACGCTGAATCTGGTGACAGGTGATGATGGCAATTGACACGCTGAATCTGGTGACAGATGATGATGGCAAGTGACGTGCCGAATCTGGTGACAGGTGACGGTGGCAAGTGACACGCTGAATCTGGTGACAGGTGACAATGGCAAGTGACACGCTGAATCTGGTGACAGGTGACGGTGGCAAGTGATACGCTAAATCTGGTGACAGGTGACAATGGCAAGTGACTCGCTGAATCTGGTGACAGGTGACAATGGCAAGTGACATGCTGAATCTGGTGACAGGTGACAATGGCAAGTGACACGCTGAATCTGGTGACAGGTGACAGTGGCAAGTGACACGCTGAATCTGGTGACAGATGATGATGGCAAGTGACGTGCCGAATCTGGTGACAGGTGACGGTGGCAAGTGACACGCTGAATCTGGTGACAGATGATGATGGCAAGTGACGTGCCGAATCTGGTGACAGGTGACGGTGGCAAGTGACACGCTGAATCTGGTGACAGGTGACAATGGCAAGTGACACGCTGAATCTGGTGACAGGTGACGGTGGCAAGTGATACGCTAAATCTGGTGACAGGTGACAATGGCAAGTGACTCGCTGAATCTGGTGACAGGTGACAATGGCAAGTGACACGCTGAATCTGGTGACAGGTGACAATGGCAAGTGACACGCTGAATCTGGTGACAGGTGACGGTGGCAAGTGACACGCTGAATCTGGTGACAGGTGACGGTGGCAAGTGATATGCTAAATCTGGTGACAGGTGACAATGGCAAGTGACTCGCTGAATCTGGTGACAGGTGACAATGGCAAGTGACACGCTGAATCTGGTGACAGTGGCAAGTGACACGCTGAATCTGGTGACAGGTGACGGTGGTAAGTGACGTGCCGAATCTGGTGACAGGTGACAATGGCAAATGACACACTAAATCTGCGCCAAAGGCCAGAGGCTCAGATAGGCTTCAAAAAAGGGTGGGCTCGGGGTGCAGAGCACTGTGCCCCAAGCCCACCCACTTGTGTGACAATAGCAAATGAATATTCGCTCTCCTTCCCATTGGCCAAAAAAAAGGAGCACAAAGCAGGATCATGGGACATGTAGTCCTGAGGACTGGCAAGCCCCAGCAATCCTAAGAGGGGAACTTCTGTCCCCAGCATGCCCAGCTGAGGGGGAAGAAGAGAGAGCCAGGATATAGGTGGCAAGTGACACGCTGAATCTGGTGACGGGATTGGTGGCAATTGACACGCTGAATCTGGTGGCAGGTGACAATGGCAAGTGACACGCTGAATCTGGTGACAGGTGACGGTGGCAAGTGACGTGCCGAATCTGGTGACAGGTGACAATTGCAAGTTCAGGCTGAATCTGGTGGCATGGGACAGTGGCACGTGACACACTGAATCTGGTGGCTAGGGATGGGTGGCAAGTAACATGCTGAATCTTGTAGCAGGGGACAGGTGGCAAGTGCCACGCTAAATTTGGTGACAGGTGACAATGGCAAGTGACATTCTGAATCTGGTGGCAGGGGACAGTGGCACGTAACACGCTGAACCTGGTGGCAGGGGACGGGTGGCAAGTGACACGCTGCATCTGGTGGCATGTGACGATGGCAAGTGACACGCTGAATCTGGTGACAGGGGACAGTGGTAAGTGACACGCTGAATCTGGTGGCAGGTGACAATGGCAAGTGACACGCTGAATCTGGTGACAGGTGATGATGGCAATTGACACGCTGAATCTGGTGACAGGTGGCAAGTGACACGCTGAATCTGGTGACAGGTGATGATGGCAATTGACACGCTGAATCTGGTGACAGGTGGCAAGTGACACACTGAATCTGGTGGCAGGTGACAATGGCAAGTGACATGCTGAATCTGGTGACAGGTGATGATGGCAATTGACACGCTGAATCTGGTGACAGGTGACGGTGGCAAGTGACACGCTGAATCTGGTGACAGATGATGATGGCAAGTGACGTGCCGAATCTGGTGACAGGTGACGGTGGCAAGTGACACGCTGAATCTGGTGACAGGTGACAATGGCAAGTGACTCGCTGAATCTGGTGACAGGTGACAATGGCAAGTGACACGCTGAATCTGGTGACAGGTGACAATGGCAAGTGACACGCTGAATCTGGTGACAGGTGACAGTGGCAAGTGACTCGCTGAATCTGGTGACAGGTGACAATGGCAAGTGACACTCTGAATCTGGTGACAGGTGACAATGGCAAGTGACACGCTGAATCTGGTGACAGGTGACAATGGCAAGTGACACGCTGAATCTGGTGACAGGTGACGGTGGCAAGTGACACGCTGAATCTGGTGACATGTGACGGTGGCAAGTGACTCGCTGAATCTGGTGACAGGTGACAATGGCAAGTGACACGCTGAATCTGATGACAGGTGACGGTGGCAAGTGATATGCTAAATCTGGTGACAGGTGACAATGGCAAGTGACACGCTGAATCTGGTGACAGTGGCAAGTGACACGCTGAATCTGATGACAGGTGACGGTGGCAAGTGATATGCTAAATCTGGTGACAGGTGACAATGGCAAGTGACACGCTGAATCTGGTGACAGTGGCAAGTGACACGCTGAATCTGGTGACAGGTGACAATGGCAAGTGACACGCTGAATCTGGTGACAGGTGACGGTGGCAAGTGATATGCTAAATCTGGTGACAGGTGACAATGGCAAGTGACACGCTGAATCTGGTGACAGTGGCAAGTGACACGCTGAATCTGGTGACAGTGGCAAGTGACACGCTGAATCTGGTGACAGGTGACGGTGGTAAGTGACGTGCCGAATCTGGTGAAAGGTGACAATGGCAAATGACACACTAAATCTGCGCCAAAGGCCAGAGGCTCAGATAGGCTTCAAAAAAGGGTGGGCTCGGGGTGCAGAGCACTGTGCCCCAAGCCCACCCACTTGTGTGACAATAGCAAATGAATATTCGCTATTGTCTTCCCGATTTGCCTCATGGCCAATCAGGAAGCCGGTCCTGGGACCCGTCACTGGATTGGCCGAGAGGAAAAGTGATCCTATTGGCCGTGAGGAAGTGGGAGGGAGGAGATGCAGGGGAAGCCACTATAAAGCACCAGGTGGGGGAGACGCCGCCGGGAGGAAGCGCTGCCCGCGACCTAGGGTAAGCGCGGGGCTGGTGACCGACCGACCAAAAGATGAGGCGGAGCTCTACCTTACTTTCTGCAGCTTCTAATGCACACTGTGAGAAGCTCGCAGTGTGCAGTGAGAAATTCAGCACAGGAGCCAGTAAAACTGTGCAAGACCATGGGGAAGGCCGGAGTTCGGATTTAACATTCTATAGAATATCTGACTCACGGCCTCTGTCATCCGGAGAACACAGGGGAATCGCTCTGTTCCTCCTGAATGTTTGGTCAGCAATTTTTTAGGGCCCGACTCCAAAAGAACACAAAACAATAATATTTTCTCGGCTCCCCATCTGCCCCTCCCCCATCAGAGCACAGCCCCCCCTCCTTGCTGACTCAGTAATCTGTAATATCAGACCCCTGCAGTTTTACTGCACGGAGAAAAACCGTTCAGACACGCTCAGCTGGGTTTCTAACACAAATCCAGATAAAACACTCCTATTAAGTGTTAGAGGGAGTCTGTTGTGTGCGCTCTGCTAAAAATTAAAATTCAGCGTAGGGACCTATCCCGGACGTATCCCGGACGTATCCCAGAACTCAAATTACAAGTCTTGAACCATAGCCAGGCATTGCGGCAGTCATCCATGCCCCTCCACAGTCTGTTGTTGGCCCGGGGATATGGGAACTCCTTTTGCTTGCTGTTTGTAATGCAGGAGAGTTCCCAAACACGCCCACTGCAGGCTCCTCCCACAAATAGGTGTAGCACCACCCCTAAAAGGGTTCCCCACTGCTGTACAGCCAGTCACATAGTATCTCCTTATTGCATCTAGACACAGAAAACAGACATTGAGCTTGTTTTTTTTTGTTGCTTTATTAGGGGATAATAACTTGGGTGGGGATTGTGGGATGCCCAACTTGGAAATAACAACAAAACCCGGACAACTCCTTCCCTATTTACAGCTTTCACTTGATCCTCCGACACAATACTTGATCCTCCGACACAATACTTGATCCTCCGACACAATACTTGATCCTCCGACACAATACTTGATCCTCCGGCACAATACTTTTACTTGATCCTCCGGCACAATACTTGATCCTCCGGCACAATACTTGATTCTCCGGCACAATACTTGAACCTCCGGCACAATACTTGATCCTCCGGCACAATACTTGATCCTCCGGCACAATACTTGATCCTCCGGCACAATACTTGATCCTCCGGCACAATACATGATCCTCCGGCACAATATTTGATCCTTGCACAGCTTTGCTGCATTCACACCTTTAGGAACTTACAGTCTTTTGTTAGCTTAGCAACAGCCCATTACAGGCAGGAACCCTCAGTCCCTTAGTAGTAGCACCAGTGGTGACTGATGTGTTTTTTTGGAGGGGGTAGCAAACAAGCCCCCCCCCCCCCCCGGGCCGCAGGTGGAGCGGCACCATCACCCTCCCCCACCACCACCACCACCACCACCCGCTGTCCTTACCTGGAGAAAGTTGGGAAGTTGTCTAGTGTGGGGAAATTGTAGGGAGCGGAGAAACTGCAGAGAATGGGGAAGTTGTTGGAAGTGGGGAAGTTGTAGAGAGCAGGGAATTTGAAGAACGCAGGGAAGTAAAAGGGAGCAGGAAATTTGTAGAGAGTGTGGAAATTGTAGAGAGCAGGGAAGTTGCAGAGAGCGGGGAAGTTGAAGATAGTGGGGAAGTTGAGGAGAGCGGGGAAGTTGAAGAGAGCGGGGAAGTTGAAGAGAGCGGGGAAGTTGAAGAGAGCGGGGAAGTTGAAGAGAGCGGGGAAGTTCAAGGGAGCGGGGAAGTTGTAGAGAGCGGGAAAGTTGAAGATATCAGGGAAATTGAAGATAGTGGGGAAGTTGAAGAGAGCTGGGAAGTTAAAGATAGTGGGGAAGTTGAAGAGAGCGGGGAAGTTGAAGAGAGCGGGGAAGTTGAAGAGAGTGGGGAAGTTGAAGATAGTCGGAAAGTTGAAGAGAGCAGGGAAGTTAAAGATAGCGGGGAAGTTGAAGAGAGCAAGGAAATTGAAGATATCAGGGAAGTTGAAGAGAACGGGGAAGTTTAAGAGAGCGGGGAAGTTGAAGAGAGCGGGGAAGTTGAAGAGAGCAGGGAAGTTGAAGAGAGCGGGGAAGTTGAAGAGAGTGGGGAAGTTGAAGAGAGTGGGGAAGTTGAAGATAGTGGGAAGTTGAAGATAGTGGGGAAGTTGAAGAGAGCTGGGAAGTTTAAGATAGTGGGGAAGTTGAAGAGAGCAAGGAAGTTGAAGATAGCGGGGAAGTTGAAGAGAGCGGGGAAGTTGAAGAGAGCGGGGAAGTTGAAGAGAGCGGGGAAGTTGAAGAGAGTGGGGAAGTTGAAGAGAGTGGGGAAGTTGAAGATAGTGGGGAAGTTGAAGATAGTGGGGAAGTTGAAGAGAGCTGGGAAGTTTAAGATAGTGGGGAAGTTGAAGAGAGCAGGGAAGTTGAAGAGAGCGGGGAAGTTGAAGAGAGCGGGGGAAGTTGAAGAGAGCGGGGAAGTTGAAGAGAGCGGGGAAGTTGAGGAGAGTGGGGAAGTTGAAGATAGTGGGAAGTTGAAGAGAGCTGGGAAGTTTAAGATAGTGGGGAAGTTGAAGAGAGCAGGGAAGTTGAAGAGAGCGGGGGAAGTTGAAGAGAGCGGGGGAAGTTGAAGAGAGCGGGGAAGTTGAAGAGAGCCGGGAAGTTGAGGAGAGTGGGGAAGTTGAAGATAGTGGGAAGTTGAAGAGAGTGGGGAAGTTGAAGAGAGCTGGGAAGTTTAAGATAGTGGGGAAGTTGAAGAGAGCGGGGAAGTTGAAGATAGTGGGAAAGTTGTAGAGAAGTCAGAAAGGAACCAAACCCAAGGCTTTTCCACTGGTGACTACTCAGCACACAATGGTGAGACGAATGTAGGAAATAAAAGGGATCTGTACATTGCTTTGAAGTGTTACTTCATTTTTTTTACTGCAGTGAACCCCGACTATTTCACTTACAGCCACTGGATTTCCTTCTCTCGCTGGTGTAATGAAATATTTACATTCTTGGGTGCCGAGGCCTAGGGAGTTTCTGTGGCTGGCATCCAAGTTTCTGCAGCGGAGAGTTTGTGCAATAGAAAAGGTGGAAGTAGATTCTGGTGAGAAGAGGAAAGGCGCGGCCAGCAGCCCTCGTCTTCAGAGGTTGTAATGCGGGTAAAGATGGAGGAACCCTTCAAATGGAATGAGCCCCCCCCCACCCCCCCTGATCTGCAAAAAAACATTTCCAATGAGGAGCTTCCAGGATTTGATAGACGCCATCAAATGCTGGCTCTGTGCCCCAAATGCTGCCACTGTGCCCCAAACGCTGCCTCTGTGCCCCAAACGCTGCCTCTGTGCCCCAAACGCTGCCTCTGTGCCCCAAACACTGCCACTGTGCCCCAAATGCTGCCTCTGTGCCCCAAATGCTGCCCCTGTGCCCCAAATGCTGCCTCTGTACCCCAAACGCTGCCACTGTGCCTATTAAAGGATGCCTCTATGCCCCAAATGCTGAACTGTGCCCCAAATGCTGCCCCTGTGCCCCAAATGCTGCCACTGTGACCATTATATGCTGCCACTGTGCCCCCCCGCCCGGCACTTACCCTGTCTTGGGTGGACAGCGGGTGACGGTGGCAGGCGGCAAGCAATGTCTGGTGTCCTCCATGTCTTCCCGACCTTGATGTACACTGGCAGCAATTATTGGGCACAGAAGCGGCAATTGATGGGCACACTGGCAGCAATTGATGGGCACAGTGGCGGCAATTGATGGGCACACTGGCATCAATTTATGGCAAACTGGCAGCAATTAATGGGTACAGTAGCTGCGTTTGATGTCACAATGGCGGCAATTTATGGGCACAGTGGCTACATTTGATAGGCACGGTGGCTGCAACTGATGTTTTTTTTCAGTTTGTTTGCGCCCCCCCCCCCCCCAAATTTTTTAGCACCAGCCGTCACTATCTTGGGAACAACCAGCATGTCGAATTTCTAGCACATGATTATTGCCAGCAGCTTTAGCAGCTAGCAATAATAAACTGTGTAGCTCCGCAGGAAGGATTCCCCCATCAACCTGCAACCAGGAATGAAGGAAAAACAAATCTGAATTCCTCGGGTTTGGGGCTCTTGGGTCTGTGTTTCTCGGGTCTGGGGCTCTTGGGTCTGGGGCTCTTGGGCTCTTGGGTCTGTGTTCCTCGGGTCTGGGGCTCTCGGGTCGGGGGGCTCTCGGGTCGGGGGGCTCTCGGGTCGGGGGGCACTCGGGTCGGGGGCTCTTGGGTCAGGGGCTCTTGGGTCAGGGGCTCTTGGGTCGGGGCTCTTGGGTCTGGGGCTCTTGGGTCGGGGGCTCTCGGGTCGGGGGGCTCTCGAGTCGGGGGCTCTCGGGTCGGGGGCTCTCGGGTCGGGGGCTCTCGGGTCGGGGGCTCTCGGGTCTGGGGCTCTCGGGTCTAAGGCTCTCGGGTCTGGGGCTCTCGGGTCTGGGGCTCTCGGGTCTGGGGCTCTTGGGTCGGGGGCTCTTGGGTCGGGGGCTCTTGGGTCGGGGGCTCTTGGGTCTAAGGCTCTTGGGTCTGAGGCTCTTGGGTCAGGGGCTCTTGGGTCGGGGGCTCATGGGTCTGGGGCTCTTGGGTCAGGGGCTCTTGGGTCTGGGGCTCTTGGGTCGGGGGCTCTTGGGTCGGGGGATCTTGGGTCGGGGGCTCTTGGGTCAGGGGCTCTTGGGTCAGGGGCTCTTGAGTCGGGGGCTCTTGGGTCGGGGGCTCTCGGGTCGGGGGGGCTCTCGGGTCGGGGGGGCTCTCGAGTCTGGGGCTCTCGGGTCGGGGGCTCTCGGGTCGGGGGCTCTTGGGTCGGGGGCTCTCGGGTCGGGGGCTCTCGGGTCGGGGGCTCTTGGGTCTAAGGCTCTTGGGTCTGAGGCTCTTGGGTCTGAGGCTCTTGGGTCGGGGGCTCTTGGGTCGGGGGCTCATGGGTCTGGGCTTCTTAAAATTTTAGCAGGTGGCTGTCCTGTGTTGCAGTTAGAAAACCTGCCGCTGTTCGGATCTTGTAGATCCCCCACACTGGACAACCCTCCCGTCATCTGTCATGGTGTTGGCTCCCCGGCGGCGCCATTGTCTACGTCCCACAAGAGGCTCATTCACAGCGCTACGCTAATGAGGCCTTGAGAAGATTAGACCGGCGTGTATTACAACGGCTGTTCTGTTACTCCAGGGATGTTCCGCGAGGCTCTGCGCCGGCTCTGCCCTCTACAAAACATTTCCAGCAGAAATAAAGGGCAGCGATGGCATCAGATGTGGGGAGCTTATGAAGGACCAATGCCCACCAACAACTGGGGGAGACCTTGGTATGGGAATGGGAATGCCTTGCCATCCTATGCCATGGGGCTGTGTGCTTCCAGTGCTGGTGCAAGGATTTTTGACACCCTAGGCGAAACCTCGTTTTGCAGCCCCCTCCTTGGCTCCACCCCATTTGCCCTGCCCATGTATACCCCTTTTTAATGAAGTGCCCAAATGCAGCCCACCAGCAGCCATCAAATTCAGCCTACCAGCACCCATCAATGCAGCCTCACCAGAGCCCATCATTGCAGCCTATCAGTGCCCATTAATGCAGCCCAACCAGCACCCATCAAATGCAGCCTCAGCAGCGCCCATCAATGCAGCCTCACCAGCGCCCATTAAATGCAGCTTCACCAGAGCCCATCAATGCATCCTATCAGTGCCCATCAAATGCAGCCTCACCAGTGCCCATCAAATGCAGCCTCACCAGTGCACAACAATGCAGCCTCACCAGTGCACATCAATGCAGCCTCACCAGCGCCAATCAAATGCAACCTCACCAGTGCCAATCAAATGCAGCCTCACCAGTGCCCATCAATGCATCGTATCAGTGCACATTAATGCAGCCTCACCAGCACTCATCAATGCAGCCTCACCAGTGCCCATCAATGCATCGTATCAGTGCCCATTAATGCAGCCTCACCAGCACTCATCAATGCAACCTCACCAGTGCCCATCAAGTTTGCCTAGTGGAAGCACCGGCCCTGTGTGCTTCTATTGCTGCACACAGTGTAGGAAGACACAACTCTACTCCTGCATGCAAGAGTGGCTCCATAGGATGGTGCAAGAGAAAGGAGCCACCCTGAACCACAAAACCCGGGGCAGTGATCACGGCACCAGCCTAAACTGAAATATAGACAAGAATTAACTACCGGCATTATACAGCGGCAAGTTGCATAATGTGGCCAGAGGTGGGGGGCGCCGGAAAGCCTCAGAAACACACGGAAAGGCCCGAGGACAGCTCGGCTGACCTCAAGAAACCTCGGAAAGGCTCAGGAACTGAGTATTTCAGAGTATTTTCGAGCATTTTTCCCGAACGGCTATGATCTGCACCGTTAGGCTCCGGCGCCCCCCCCCACCGCAGGACAAACGCGGTACTGCACACCGCTGTGGCCTGAATCCTGCTCGTTTCGCATGACAACACTCGCAAACCGAAGCAGGAATTTAAAAAAAAGAGCGCTTGTATTGCAAAACGCTCGTTAACCGCGTTACTCGCAATCAGAGGTTCCACTGTATAGAGAAAGTGTAAGCACTACGGTCCCAGCAGGGCTGGAGGTAGAGGACAGCCTACAGCACGGGCGCCTTTCCCCTGGGTCCCCTACTGCCCACAGTGGCGGGGGAAGGGAGAGAGTCAGCACTAGTCAGCTCTAGGCTACACCAATGCGCACAGGGTGATTAGGGCGTGCCCAGGCATACCGCATGCGCATGTCTATATTCAACATAGCTTTCATAGCTTTCCTGTATATAGTACTAACCTCACCATATCTATTGCTGCAGCCCTGAGAAAGGGGGAGGCATATTCCCCCGAAACGCGTTGGATTTACCCGATTAGTTTTTTTCTTTTAAAGGTACATTTTTCTTTTGAAATTTTTGTACATACAAAACAGACAGTATTACCCGATGAGTTTACCACTCAAGGACCCCTCCACGCGGATATATGTCGGCAGAATGGGTGGCTGGGCACAATCACGTACCTGTACGTGTCTCTTTAAGCCCAGCCGTGGGGTCGCACTCGCGACCCGGTCCGAAGCCCTGTGACCGCGCCCGTGGGACCCGCGGACCCGATCGCCGCCGGTGTCCCGCGATCGGTCACAGAAGCTGAAGAACGGGGAGAGGTGAGTGTAAACACAGCTTCCCCGTTCTTCATTGTAGCAATATCACTGATCGTCTGTTCCCTGATATAGGGAAAGACGATCACTGATGTCACACCTCCAGCCCCGCCCCCCTACAGTTAGAAACACACATGAGGTCACACTTAACCCCTACAGCGCCCCCTAGTGGTTAACTCCCAAACGGCAATTGTTATTTTCACAGTAATCAATGCATTTTTATAGCACTTTTCACGGTGAAAATGACAATGGTCCCAAAATTTGTCAAAATTGTCCGATGTGTCCGCCATAATGTCGCAGTGACGAAAAAAAATCGCTGATTGCCGCCATTAGTAGTAAAAAAAAATATTAATAAAAATGCAATAAAACTATCCCCTATTTTGTAAACGCTATAAATTCTGCGCAAACCAATCGAGAAAACGCCTTTTTACCAAAAATAGGTAGAAGAATACGTATCGGCCTAAACTGAGGGAATTTTTATTTTTTATATATTTTTGGGGGATATTTATTACAGCAAAAAGTAAAAAATATAGAATTTTTTCAAAATTGTCGCTCTATTTTTGTTTATAGTGCAAAAAATAAAAACCGCAGAGGTGATCAAATACCACCAAAAGAAAGCTTTATTTGTGTGGGAAAAAAGGACGCCAATTTGGTTTGAGAGCCACGTCGCACGACCGCGCAATTGTCAGTTAAAGCGACGCAGTGCCGAATCGCAAAAAGGGGCAAGGTCCTTTAGCTGCATAATGGTCCGGGTCTTAAGTGGTTAAACAATAACGATTTTAAATAGACCCGAGTGTGGTAGACATTTGTAGACATGGTGTGCTCCTTAATACCCTCCCCAGTTCTATTCTAGACATGGCTGTGTTGTGCCGCAAAGCTGTAAAACATCTCAGCACTGGATGGACAGAAAGAGAAACATTTTGTCTCCATTGTTGCATTTCATCTGTGTATTTAGCTTTTTTCGAGTTTAGCTTTTTTTAACAAAAAAAATGTTGTTTAGTGACAGGGTCACTTTAAGGGAAATACTGAAAATCCACAATATGAAAAGTAGATACATTAATGTCTGCATTGGATACATTAGCTGCACTGCTTATTCATGAGCGCCCTCTAGTGACCAAACTTAGAATGCAATATAAAGTCCCAAAATATCACTGGGGCGTCATGCGTCAGGCGTGCGTCAGCTGCTAAATTTGCCGATGTCTTCCTGTAGTACAGGGGCCTTGAATTAAAATTCAAGGAGGTCTGGTCACTAACATTTTCTTTGGGCCGAGGTCCGAATCTCAAGTCCCCATTTTTCCCCATCACAGCCCCCCTTTACATCAGGTGTCCCCATCACAGCCCCCCTTTACATCAGGTGTCCCCATCACAGCCCCCTTTACATCAGGTGTCCCCATCACAGCACCCCTTTACATCAGGTGTCCCCATCACAGCACCCCTTTACATCAGGTGTCCCCATCACAGCGCCCCTTTACATCAGGTGTCCCCATCACAGCGCCCCTTTACATCAGGTGTCCCCATCACAGCACCCCTTTACATCAGGTGTCCCCATCACAGCGCCCCTATACATCAGGGGTCCGCATCACAGAGCTCCTATACATCAGGGGTCCCCATCACAGCACCCCTTTACATCAGGTGTCCCCATCACAGCACCCCTTTACATCAGGTGTCCCCATCACAGCACCCCTTTACATCAGGTGTCCCCATCACAGCACCCCTTTACATCAGGTGTCCCCATCACAGCGCCCCTTTACATCAGGTGTCCCCATCACAGCACCCCTTTACAACAGGTGTCCCCATCACAGTGCCCCTATACATCAGGGGTCCGCATCACAGTGCCCCTATACATCAGGGGTCCGCATCACAGAGCTCCTTTACATCAGGTGTCCCCATCACAGCATCCCTTTACATCAGGTGTCCCCAACACAGCACCCCTTTACATCAGGTGATCCCATCACAGTGCCTCTTTACATCAGGTGTCCCCATCACAGCGCCCCTTTACATCAGGTGATCCCATCACAGTGCCCCTTTACATCAGGTGTCCCCATCACAGCGCCCCTTTACATCAGGTGTCCCCATCACAGCACCCCTTTACAACAGGTGTCCCCATCACAGTGCCTCTATACATCAGGGGTCCGCATCACAGAGCTCCTTTACATCAGGTGTCCCCATCACAGCATCCCTTTACATCAGGTGTCCCCATCACAGTGCCCCTATACATCAGGGGTCCGCATCACAGAGCTCCTTTACATCAGGTGTCCCCAACACAGCACCCCTTTACATCAGGTGTCCCCATCACAGCACCCCTTTACAACAGGTGTCCCCATCACAGTGCCCCTATACATCAGGTGATCCCATCACAGTGCCCCTTTACATCAGGTGTCCCCATCACAGCATCCCTTTACATCAGGTGTCCCCATCACAGTGCCCCTATACATCAGGGGTCCGCATCACAGAGCTCCTTTACATCAGGTGATCCCATCACAGTGCCCCTTTACATCAGGTGTCCCCATCACAGCACAGGGGAGAGGTGAGTGTAAACAAACCTTCCCCATTCTTCACTGTGGCAGTGTCACTGATCGTCTGTTCCCTGTTACACGTCCAGCCCCGCCCCCCTACAGTTAGAAATACACATGAGGTCACACCTAACTCCTACAGCGCTCCCTAGTGGTTAACTCCTTTACTGCCATCATCATTTTCACAGTAATCAGTGCATTTTTATCGCTGTGAAAATTACAAAAATGTGTCAAAATTGTCCGAAGTGTCCGCCTTAATGTCGCAGTCACGAAAAAAAAAACGCTAATCGCCGCCATTAGTAGTAAAAAAAAATATTAATAAAAATGACAAAAAACTATCCCCTATCTTGTAAACGCTATACATTTTGCGCAAACCAATCGATAAACGCTTATTGCGATTTTTTTAGCCAAAAATACGTAGAAGAATTCGTATCGGTCTAAACTGAGGAAAACATTTTTTTTATTTTTTATATTTTTTGGGGGATATTTATTATAGCAAAAAGTGAAAAAATATTTTTGTTTATAGCGCAAAAAATGAAAACCGCAGATGTGATCAAATACCACCAAAAGAAAGTTCTATTTGTGGGGAAAAAAGGACGCCAATTTTGTTTGGGAGGCACGTCGCACGACCGCGCAATTGTCAGTTAAAGCGACGCAGTGCCGAATCGCAAAAAGGGGGCCAGGTCCTTAACCTGCATATTGGTCCGGGGCGTAAGTGGTTAACGGATAACGTTTAGCTCGCTGTAATCCTGTGATATTTCTCTCCAGTGTATCAATTTGATCTTCCCTACCAGAGGAGCCCGTTTTTACGCATAAACGCACACGTTGTTATCACCAGAATAGACTGTGACATACATTTCATTAGCGGCCCAGCTGCAGCATCAGCCGTGGCTCCAGGAGACAGGAGAGGCTGGAGCAGCCGCCGTCGCCGCCACACCGCCGCCCGACGGTGCAATCAAATGATTTACGAATTGCTGAGGGAAGCGTTTTAATCCCCGGCTGGAAGTCATTGTTCCTATTTCTGCCAGCGTCCTATTTATAGCCTTCGCAGGACAATGCGCCGTGACGTTACGGCGAGCGGAAGATGAATTTCAGGCCGTTCTCTCATAAATATGGAGCGTCTCGTGGACGTCGCTGGTCTGGAATAGATTCACTTTTTTTTTTCTTGGGGTGATTTTATTGATCTCAATTAAGTGGATGGGCTGCACTCTTATCAATAGGAAATATACTGATGACATCACCAGATATTGGTGATGTCATCGGTCCCCAACGAGTAGACACAATGAGGTTGAGTTACTAAAACTGGAGGGTGAAATATCTGGTGCAGCTCTGCCTAGAAACCAACCAGCTTCCAGGTTTTATACCGAAGGTTATGTGCTTGCCGACCGTATAGGCAGCTCGGCTGTGCCAGATCACGTACCCGGTGACCCGACACTTCCAGGTAGGGGGCACGGTCGTACGCAAGCCACACTGTGATTAAATACAGCAGATGCCGATCACCGGGTGCCGTCCAATGGATTACCGCCGGCCAGTGGCGACTGGTGCTCGATAATTGTATATTTATTTGTAATTTTTTCACATTTATATATATATATATATATAATATATATATACATATATATAAAATGTGAAAAAATTACAAATAAAAATACAATATGAAATGAATATATTTAAATAAATAAATACACACACACACACACACACACACACACACACTATATTTATTTGTAATTATTTTACACACACATATATATGTGTGAAAAAATTCCAAACAAATATATTTAAACAAATAAATATATATATGTGTTTTATATATATATATATATATATATATATATATATATATATATATATATATATATATTATATATATACTTATTTATAAATATATTTAAATAAATAAATATAAATATAAATAAATATATATCTGAAAAAAATCATATATATATATATATATATATTTATTTAAATATATTTATTTGTAATTCTTTTACACACACATATATATGAATCCAACTACTAACATGGCCAAGACCAAAGAGTGTCCAAAGACACCAGAGTGTATGTGAAAAATTCCAAATTAATATATTTAAATAAATAAATATATATATATATATATATGAAAAAATTCCAAACAAATATATTTAAACAAATACATATATATATGAAAAATGTTTTATATATATATATATGGAGGAAGAAGAATATATATAATATATATATGCTTTGGGGGTGTTTTTCTATGGGACAGGGCGATATATATGACCGGGGGCCATGTATATTTTGGGCAACAATATATATACTTATTGACCCGAAGCACACAGCCAGGATATTTAAATAGGTTCTGGCGTGGCCTATTTATTTGTATTTTTTTCACACATATATATACTTATTTATTTAAATGCAAACAAAGGCGATGTTTATTTGTATTTTTTCACACATATATATACACATATATATATATATATATATATATATATATATATATATATATGAAAAAATTACAAATAAATATATTTAAATAAATAAATATATATGAAAAAATTACAAATGAATATATTTAAATAAATAAATAAATCACTCGGGAATTGAGAAGAGGTCTCTGCCACAGACTCTTCCAGGGTGAAATTCAGGAAAGCGCCTCTGCCACAGGCCTTCTCTGATTGCAGATACAGAGGATCCCCTCCTTAGTAAAGTTTTGCCTGAACGTCCTTATTAACGTCGCCTCAGGTACCGAGTGAGAGAGAAGTCAATCCCTCAGTGTCCAGTACCTTGATCCCCGATGGTTCGTCTCAATACTGTTGGACCGCCAGCCTCTCATTGGCACTCCTCAACTGGACTCCCCACCGAACAGCCACACTTGCTTGGTATCTTCAAAAGTGAGAACACAGTCGATCACGGGGTTCCCGTCCTGTTTGGATGTCCCGGGCCCACATTGCCCAGAAACCAGGAACACCACGTAGCACACACGCCCCGGCCAGGTAGGCCATAACGCTGATGTGGTCACCCTAAAGGTGGATGTCACACTCGAAGAAGAACCCTCTAAAATGGCATCTGCCTCATAAGTACCCTCTCCCAGCATGCCCAGCGAGGCCCAAGCCTCCTGATTGGCTGCTAGGAAAAGCACCCAAAACCTTGACTACACTGCTGCCAGTGAAACAACACCCCAAGCTGAAACAGAGACCCTAACCGAATTAATCTCAATTAGAATCAGAATCAACTTACACTCTGATTATCCCTTCAATTTACTAGCACCCGTACTTGGAAGTACATGGGCGCTACATATATATATATTATTTGTTCCTGAGAAAGCTAATCATTATAGGGCCAGATTCAGGTAGAGTTATGCCGGCATATCAGTGATACGCCGGCATAACTCTGACTTTGCGCCGCCGTATCTAGTATTCAGAAAACAAGATACGCCGGTTTGCAGGAAAGATCCGACAGGCGTAATTGTATTACGCCGCCAGATCTTAAATGCATTTTTAACATGGCCGCCAGGGGCGTTCCTGCTGATTTACGCCTAGAATATGTAAATCAGCGAGATACGCCAATTCCCGAACGTACGCCCGCCCGACGCAGTGACTTTACGCCATTTCCGTAAGGGGTTTCCCGGCGTAAAGATAAAGCACCAAAACAATGGCGCATCCTATGTTAAGTATGGACGTCGTGACCGCCGGAAATTTGAACATTTTTACGTCGTTTGCGTAACTTGTCTGTGAATGGGGATTTACGTCGATTACGTTCACGTCGAAAACACCGTCATAATTCGGACGCGCCTAATTTAAATAGCATACGCCCCTTACCCGCCCAATTTGAATTAGGCCGCCCAATTTACGCTACGCCACCGCAAATTTACACGCAAGTGCTTTGTGAATACAGCACTTGTGGGAAAAAGTTGCGGCAGCGTAACGTAAATAGGTAAAGTTACGCCGCCGCAAAGAACCGCTCGCCATCCTGAATCTGGCCCATAGGGCCATATTCAGGTAGATGGGCGCTTCTTTACTTTGGAGTAATGTTTCTCATTTACGTTACTCTGCCGTAACTTTAGGAGCAAGTACTGTATTCACAAAGCACTTGCTCCTAAAGTTGCGGCAGCGTGTTTTATGTTAATTATGCGCGATCCCGCGGCGAACGTACTGCGCATACGTCGACTGTCAGTGCGCATGCTCAGGGCCGCCATCAGGAATTTTGGGGTCCCTTACACAGCTTCACAGGCATGGGCCCCCTGGAGCAGAGCGGTTGCCAACTGGGGCCCCGGGGACCTTATTTTTTTTTTATAAAAGGAAATTACAAAAAAAGGGGGCTTTCCATTCGGGACCTCTGGGCCCTTTAATAAAAAGAAAGAAAGAAATAAAAAAATATATATATAAAAAAGAAATAAACATTTATATATTAAAAAAAAACAAGGGGGTTGCCTTCCAGGGCCCTGGGGACCTCTGGGCCCTTTATATATATTTTTTTATATTTTTTTATTTTATTAAACAAAAATAAAAAAATACAATTATAAAAAAAGGGGGTTTGACACATAGGGCCCTGGGGACCTCTGAGCCCTTTAATAAAAATGCATCTATATATTAAAAAAAGAAATAAAATAATATAAAAAAGTAAAACAAATAATAAAAAAGGAGGATTGTCATCCGGGGGCCCTGGGGACCTCTGGGCCCTTTAATAATAATAATATTATATATATATATATATATATAAATATATATATATATATATATATATATATATATATATATATACAGTATATATATATATAATATAAATATAAAAATAAAAGAAATAAAAAATTTTTTTTATAAAAAAAAGTGGGGTTGTCATCTGGGGCCCTGGGGATCTCCAGGTCCCTGTGGACCTCCGGACCTCTAAAAAAATAAAAGAAAAAAAATTGTCCCTTTAATAAAAAATAAAAGAAAAATATATTAAAAAAATATATTTTTTTTATAAAAAAATATATTTTTTTATAAAAAAAATATATATTTTTTTTATAAAAAAAAGCCTTGCCATCTGGGGCCCTTGGTGGCCTCTGGGCCCCTGGGGACCTTCGGACCACTAAAAAAAAAAAAAAAAAAATGTTTTTTTTTTTTTTAGGGTGGTTCCCATCCGGGCCCCTGGGGACCCCCGGGCCCCTTACAGGTGTAATGCCTGTACCCCCCTGATGGAGGCCCTGCGCATGCTCCAAATTCTGTCAGGGAACGTCAATGACGTCAATCCCCATTCACGGACGTTTTACGCAAACGACGCGAAAATTTGTAAACTCGACGCGATGACGACGGCCATACTTAACATAGGATACTCCACTAGGGGGCTGTTTTTTCTTTACGCCGCGTATCGCTTACGGAAACGTCGGAACCTCACTGCGTCGCGCCCGAATACGATCGTGAATTTCCGATTCCCGCTGATTAACATATTCTCGGCGTTAATCAGCGGGAACGCCCCGAGCGCCATTTTTAAAATTGAAGTTCCGATACGACGGCGAGATACAATTACGCCACTCGTATAGGAACTCCAACCCGGCGTTTCTTGTTTTCTGGTTACAGAAAACAAAAACGCCGGCTCAAAGTGACAGTTAGGCTGGAGTATCACAGATACTCCAGCCTAACTCTACCTGAATCTGGCCCATAGTGTATTATCTGATAAATGTTAATACACACGCAGCTTTTTTGTGAGTTTTTAGCTGAATAGTTTGTAGTCTGAGAGTCTCAAATAACTACATCGGATTACCAAAGTTAACAGAAAGTCTAAAAAAACTAATAAAAAAAAAGAGTTTAATGTAATCAGGTCCTGTTGTTTATATTATAATCAATCACATCAATCAGTTTGCAGTTAAAATAAAAGAACAATGCAGTGAGTTTACATTAGATAGGTCTGTGGACCTGACACTCCATTCCCATAAGATAATCAATCTAACCTTTTAAGCAGACATTCAGCCTTGGGCTATGTGTGTCTATCAAATATTGAGGGAAGGTTCAAGGGAATAATACCAATCAACAATAAAATCCAAAATGGCCAATCAACCCATACACTGAGAACAATCATCTGGGTGATGCCTGCTCTGATCTATGTGTGCCCATAAATATTCCAGGATGGTGCTGGACAGCGGCGGCTGGTGCTCCACTGTGCCATCAAATGCACCCACTGTGCCCATCAATTGTCGCCACTGTGCCATCAATTGTCGCCACTGTGGCATCAAATGCAGCCACTGTGCCATCAAACGCAGCCACTGTGTCATCAATTGTCTCCACTGTGCCATCAAACGCAGCCACTGTGCCACTAATTGTCGGCACTGTGCCATCAAACGCAGCCACTGTGCCATCTATTGTCGCCACTGTGCCATCTAACGCAGCCACTGTGCCATCAATTGTCGCTACTGTGCCATCAATTGTCGGCACTGTGCCATTAAATGTTGCCACTGTGCCCATCAATTGTCGCCACTGTGCCATCAATTGTCGCCACTGCGCCATCAAATGCAGCCACTGTGCCCATCAATTGTCACCACTGTGCCATCAATTGTCGCCACTGTGCCATCAAATGCAGCCACTGTGCCATCAATTGTCTCCACTGTGCCATCAAAGGCAGCCACTGTGCCACTAATTGTCGGCACTGTGCCATCAAACGCTGCTACTGTACCATCAAACGCAGCCACTGTGCCATCAAACGCAGCCACTGTGCCATCAATTGTCGCCACTGTGCCATCAAATGCAGCCACTGTGCCATCTATTGTCGCCACTGTGCCATTAAATGTCGCCACTGTGCCATTAAATGTTGCCACTGTGTCAAACGCAGCCACTGTGTCCATCAAACGTAGCCACTGTGCCCATCAATTGTCGCCACTGTGCCATCAATTTTCGCCACTGCGCCATCAAATGCAGCCACTGTGCTCATCAATTGTCACCACTGTGCCATCAATTGTCGCCACTGTGCCATCACATGCAGCCACTGTGCCATCACATGCAGCCACTGTGCCATCAAACGCAGCCACTGTGTCATCAATTGTCTCCACTGTGCCATCGAACGCAGCCACTGTGCCATTAATTGTCGCCACTGTGCCATCAAATGCAGCCACTGTGCCATTAAATGTTGCCACTGTGCCATCAAATGCAGCCACTGTGCCATTAATTGTCGCCACTGTGCCATCAAAGGCTGCCACTGTGCCATCAATTGTCGCCACTGTGCCATCAAATGCAGCCACTGTGCCATTAAATGTTGCCACTGTGCCATCAAACGCAGCCACTGTGCCATTAATTGTCACCACTGTGACATTAATTGTCACCACTGTGCCCATCAATTGTCGCCACTGTGCTCATCAATTGTCGCCACTGTGCCTATCAATTGCCACCAGTTTGCCCTATAAAATGCCGCCAGATTGCCCCAAAATACCACCAGATTGCCCCCCCCGCCTGCCACTTACCTTTCTCGGGTCAGCCATCCTCCCCCACGATCCCTCGATGTCTTCTCCCGCACTTGATGTCGCTTCAGCCAATCAGGTGACTGGTAACCGACTGGTGGTATATGTGCGCTTCACAAACAAATAGTAATAAATACATAAATAAATAAAACCAGACCCGGTGAACTTGATTGGCTGAGACGTTTGTCAGTGGACCCCGTGCGTCCTCTGGTTAACCATTTGGAAGCCGAACTGCAAAAGTTCAAATCTCAATCACATCATGGTGAGGGAACTTATTGGCCTCCCCTCATCTAAAATTATTCTAAGATATGATAAATGAGATTCCCTTTGCAACATATACTGTCTGGGCAGACTTGATTGTATAAGTATTGGAGGAATCGGTCATGCCAGGTGTTCTGGGCTCGATAAATGGGGCAAAGCTTGAAAGTTCAAGATGGCCTCCATCATTGCTAAAGTACACTCTTAAAATTGTTAAAGTGCAATGACAAATAACTAGCCATACCGGCCCCATTGAGCCAATGATGTCCCCGGCCCCTGTGGTTCCGTGGGATGGGGAATTCCCGAGGCACAGCTGATTGGACTGGCGGTCTCCTATCATGTGACAGCGGCCCGCGGGTTCAGCCCGTACACAACTTGACTGGAATGTATTACTAGTGAGACAAAAATTGTCTAATGTTTTAACACATTCAGAATTTACCAAAAAATGAAACTTTGGCTGACCTGATGCTGAAATTGGCTGTGCCTGAAAAGACATGACCTGCCCTGCCCCCACCTAACAACTGTACTGTTATTTCCTCCATCAGCTCATCCCCCACAGGTATCACCTTTTGTATCTCCTGACCCTCCCTCCTAGATTGTAAGCTCTGAGGAGCCGGGCCCTCTAATTCCTCCTGTATTGTAATGCTTTTATTTGGGGCTGGGCCGTGACCTACCTGACCTACATACACTGACCTACCCGACCCAACCTACGTACACTGACCTACCCGACCCGACCTACCTACACTGACCTACCTACACTGATGGTAGTGATCTACATACACTACCCTACCTGACCTACATAAACAGACCTACCTGACATACACTAACCTACATACACTGACCTACCTGACATACACTAACCCAGTGTTTCCCAACTCCAGTCCTCAAGGCACACCAACAGGTCATGTTTTCAGGATTTCCCTCAATTACAAAAGCTGTAGTAATTACTAAGGCAGTGAAACTGATCGAATCACCTGTTCAAAATAATGGAAATCCTGAAAACATGACCTGTTGGTGTGCCTTGAGGACTGGAGTTGGGAAACACTGCACTAACCTACATACACTGACCTACCTGACATACACTAACCTACATACACTGACCTACCTGGCATACACTGACCTACATACACTGACGGTAGTGATCTACGTACACTGCCCTACCTGACCTACATACACTGACCTACCTGACATACACTGACCTACCTAAACTGACCTATCTGACATACACTGAAGGTAGTGACTTACATACACTGACCTAACGGACATACACTGACCTACATACACTAGCCTACCTGACATACACTGACCTACCTGACATACACTAACCTACATACACTGACCTACCTGACATACACTAACCTACATACACTGACCTACCTGGCATACATTGACCTACCTGGCATACACTGACCTACATACACTGACTGACCTACATACACTGACCTACATACACTGACGGTAGTGATCTACGTACACTGCCCTACCTGACCTACATACACTGACCTACCTGACATACACTGACCTACCTAAACTGACCTAACGGACATACACTGACCTACATACACTAGCCTACCTGACATACACTGACCTACCTGACATACACTGACCTACATACACTGACCCTACATACACTGACCCTACATACACTGACCTACCTGACATACACTGACCTACATACACTGACCCTACATACACTGACCTACATACACTGACCTACCTGACATACACTGACCTACATACACTGACCTACCTGACATACACTGACCTACATAAACTTACCTACCTGATATACACTGAACTACCTACACTGACCTACCTGACATACACTGACCTACATACACTTACCTACATACACTGAAGGAAGTGACTTACATACACTGACCTACCGGACATACACTGACCTACATACACTGACCCTACATACACTGACCTACCTGACATACACTGACCTACCTACACTGACCTACCTGACATACACTGACCTACCTACACTGACCTAGCTGACCTACATACACTGACCTACCTGACATACACTGACCTACCTACACTGACATTTACATACACTGTCTCTGACCTTCCTCAGCTCAGCCGTGGTGTGTGGTGTGACTGCAGGCAGTCAGTCATTTCTTCAGTGGTCCGAGGAGGAGAAGAGAGCTGAGGAGCTGGAGGGGAGGAGAGCCGAAGAGCCTGGGGGGGAGCCGGAGGAGAGGAGAGCCAAAGAGGGGAGGGGAAGAAAGGAGAGCTGCCTGAGCGCCAAGCGGGATGTGGTGTTGCGGCCACATTGTAATTCCCGCCTTCTGGAGCCTGCAGCGCCTATGATGGAAGTCACACGTCCGCATTGGACCAGTGGGACGTCCATCATAGGCATTGCGCAGGCACCAGAAGGCGGGACCTGCTATGGCACCCGGCTGCACTCGGCAACATTCGGCAGGACACGGGATCAGATCGGTCCTGGCACTCGCCACTCACTCAGGGCTGACACAGCAGACCTGCCAGCATGAGACTCGGGGCTGTTGCGGGGTCACATTCGGGGCTCCAGCCCCCCCCCCCCCCTAGCCACCCCCTCCTGACGCCCCTGGCAGTATCTCACAAAAGTGAGTACACCCCTCACATTTTTGTAAATATTTTCTTCTATTTTTTCATGTGACTTTTTTCACTTTGCTACAATGTAAAGTAGTGAGTGTACAGCTTGTATAACAGTGTAAACCGCTGGCAACAACAATTTTATAATACAATTTTCCAAATTTTTGGTCTTTATACGCTTAATTAGCAAAAAAATAAAAAATAAATCCCAATGGTTTAAATACTGCCAAAAGAAAGCTCTATCTGTCTCAAAATAAATGACAACAATTTATTACAGGGTTGTACACAATTCTCATTCAAAGTGTGACAGAAAATTGGCCTGGGCAGGGAGGGGGTAAAAGTGCCTGGTATTGAGGTGGTTACATTTTTTTTTTTTTGCTATCAAGTGTATTCAGATTTTTTTTTTTAATCAAGGCCCAAGTTTTAAGTAACCCTAATATTTAAATGAATATAAAACCAATACTACAAATGTTCCAAGCATTCACAATTCAACACTTCAGACCAGTTTCTGTTCACAATGGTGCAAATTTTTCGGGTGGGTCTTTCAACGGGGCCTTTGTTGTCATGTCATAGTGTGAAAAAAAAGCTTTGTACACAAAATCTATTATTTATTGTTTCTACTCCCTATGTTTTCCCCACACTAATTTAGTAGGTTTTTATTCCAGGTAAATTTAAATATTTATTTTAGAGATAACTATGTCTCTCATCAACAGAATTTTTTTCACAATTTTACTTATTTCTAAATAATAAATACATAATAAAGTATATCATTTAAAGTCATTGTGAGTAAAAAAGCTTCATAAATAAAATCTAATGTATACTCTATTGTTATAATCACATCATATAAAAATAATAATAATAATAATAATCACATCATATGTTTTCCCTATAACTTAGAAAAACAGTCAAATTTCACATTTGATTCCAGACAAGTTAAAAAAATAAATCTGAAAAAAACACAGGGCCAGATTCACAGAGCGATTACGCCGGCGTAACAGGAGATGCGCGGCGTAAGTCTAATTGTGCGCGTGCGTTTCGATGTGCCGCATCCCCAAAACGAGATACGCAAGAAATCTACTTTTTTTTGTCCGGCGTAATTTCGTTAGACAGGCGCATCCGTCCGCGCAAAACTGCGCTAGACAAACCATTGATTTGCTATTTAAATATGCTAATGAGGGAGTTACGGGGAGCCACAAAAGAACGTTGGTGCAGCGCAGGCTACGCGCTGTGCGCAACAGCTAAATGTCCTGTCTAAAATTAGACCATATAAAAGGTGGTATAAAATTAGACAATTCGTCTTCATGTCAGAGAAAGCAACACTGTTAGTGAGGAGCTGAGCAGTCACACGTGTTGCCCAACAATCTGTATGCCAACATGCCAGGGGCATCCATGCTCATAGCTATACTACTGACTTTAGATGTGCAAAGAAGGAGGAGGGCACTGAGCAGGGCACGGGATTTTTTTTATTTATTTTTTTTTAACGTTTTTTTTGCTTATATAAACTTTACTATTTAATCTAATCTAATACAATATTCTTATCTGATACAAGCCCCTCACTCTTCACTCTTCACGGGAGAGGATATATCACACACGCATAGACATCTATGGCATGAGTGATTCTGAGGGGTCTCGCATCTTCAGATTCACCCCTCATGCCATCATGGAATTAACCACAACCTTGCAGGAGGACATCACCAGCCCAACACATGACACTACCCATGACACCCATGACAGCTACATATACAATCAGAGCCCCATCCCCACAGATTTCGAACAGAACATGTATGGGGACAGCTGGCTGGTTGGTGAGTGACATGGGTGGCAGGCATGACTGTCCCCCCCCCATGATGCACACATCACAAGGGGCACATGCACTACTAACATCCTCCTGTCTTTTCCCTTCAAGGTGACTCTGCATATGCATTGGGACCCCATCTCATGACCCCATCTCATGCCAGCTCACATTATGCATCTTTGCACGTTAAACACACACATTAATCATGGCACAATGAGAATGCATGCATGCACACCACTGTGGTCCCTAGCACAGACACATCACATCCTCACCTAATTGGATTGGCACCAGTCCACCATGCAGGACTTGTGAGCAGCAACGCCACGCCACGGCTCCAATTATGTCACTGTCACAGGCGTGCGCACAGGGTGTGCCAGGTGTGCCCAGGCACACCCTAATCACCCTGTGCAGAACAGATTCCCCTTACTGACCTGGATCTCCCTCCTTCCTCCCACAGCCTTTATCGGCTTTCCTTCTCTCCCACGGGTTGTTGCTGTAGATGTTTTAGGATGAGTGGCGGAGGGGGCCAGTAAATTTGCCATTTATCAGCCCCTTTCCTTTCTGTATGAACATCGTGAGTGATCGGTAGAGTGTGTTTGAGCTTTGGGGTGCACACCCTAATGCCAAAGGCTGCGCACACCTATGGTCACTGTACATTCATACACCATTCACACGGACCTGGGGATCACTTCTCCCTGGTCCTGGGGAACCCTTCTCCACCAAAATTGAGGGTGACACCCCTTTTCCCGCAGGAATGTCACCCCCACATTCCCAAATCATACACAAACAGAACCAAAATAAATAAATAAATTAACCAGCAAAAATAAAAAATGGCCAGCAAAAATATAATTTAAACAAAATAACAACAAAGAAAACACATAAAAGACAAAAATCACTCTCAAAGACACGTCACAAACAAACAAACAAACAAACAAACAAACGCTAATAAACAACAGAACAAAAGCACCTTGCTGTATAGGGAGGGATACAAAGAGATGTACTTTTGCAAAGGAAGGGCGTTTGTCTCTGTCTATTTATGCTGTTTGCGTAGTTCACTAATTTGCCCGGGTCCACTTCCAATTTCACCGATTGCGCCGTTCCCGAGTTGTGAGCATGCGCACAGAGGTGCTGACCATGGTCTGCTTCAAACGCGCATTGCGCGAGCTGGCCGGCCCTTCATTTGCATGGGGTCACGGCTCATTTCAATGTAACACGCCCACGTCCTTCCCAATTTGTATTACTCCACCTTGCGCCTCTGAAATAACGTTGCGCAGGCGCAAATTTCTGCGTAAAAGCGACGAGAATAGGGTGATTGCGCCGCTACATTGCGCCAGTCTAACGTAAAGGCGGTGCGCTACGCCGGTCCAATAATGCGCAGATGTACCTGAATCTGGCCCACAGTGTCTTATACATTTTTATGTGGTCAAGATCAACAAAAAATCATTTATTTTTTTCAACATTTTTACTAATTTTCTCTTTAAAAAATAAATAAAAATAAAGTATGTCAGTTAAAGTGATAGTGTAAGAAAAAGATTTATAAATAAAATGTAATATATACACTATTGTTTCTACACCATGGCCCAGATTCACAGAGAGTTGGGCGCACATTACGCCGCCGTAGCGCAAACGCCGTACGCTACACCGATGCAGCGCGGAGAGGCAAGCACTGCATTCAGCAAGCTATTGCTCCCAACGCTGCGTCGGCGTGGTGTAGGTTTTCGAAGGCGCAGGCCGGCGTAGGTGGAAGTGGGAGTGGCCCCATGCAAATGATGGTCCGAGCGTGGTGCAGTGTTTTACCCCCAGCGTATCACGAACTGCGCATGCGCCGTGACGTTGCCGTGACGTGGACACAGGAAACAGCACCCTTATGTGCATGCTCACAACCACGCCGGCACAAATGCCTAAGCTACGCCAGATCACCACGTACGCCGTGAACGTAACAGACGCCCAATACACCGGCCTGTGTTCTCTGATGCAGACCTTTGCATGTCTGTTGCCGGGTTGCACCTCATCTATGGGGAATAACTTTACGCCGGATGTACAACTTACGCGCACCTCGCGTAGCATTCCCCGGGCGCACGTACGTTCGTGAATCGCCGTATTTTCCTCATTTGCATGTTTAAATGCCTAATCAATGGGAGCAGCAACATGTAAGCTACGTTGTAAGCTACGTTGGCGTAGGGTGGCCAGTTTTTAGGGGTATGTTGGTTTGTTTGGTTTCTGGCGCACAGATACGCCGGCGCACATTTGCGTTTACCGGCACAAATTTGCACTTACGTCTTGTGAATCTGGGCCCATATGTCTTGCCCTATAACTTAGAAAAAAAAGGCACATTTCACATTGTTTGATTCCAGAAAAATAAAAAATAAAAAATCAGAAATAAACACTATGCCTGGTGTTTTACAATTTTTAATGTGGTCAACATGAACAGACAATTGTTTTTTTTTTTTTCATTATTTTTACTAATTTCTTTTTATATACATACATATAATTTAAAGTCATAGGGCCAGATTCTCATATACAAGCCATTTACACTACGCCGCCGCTGCGTGCTAGAGCAAGTGCTTCATTCTCAAAGCACTTGCTCCGTAGTTTGCGTTGGCGTCTCGTAAATCGCCAAGCGTAAACCCGCGCAATTCAAATGGGGCGGCTTGTATTTAAATTAAGCGCGCCCCCGCGTCGAACGAACTGCGCATGCGCCGGCCGGGGAAAAAGCCCAGTGCGCATGCTCCAGCTCACGTCGGGAAGCGTCGTTGAAACCGACGTCAAAACGACGTGAGCGTCATTTACGCAAGTCCCTATTCGCGAACGAGTTAGTAAAACGACGTAAGCGACGGAAAAAGCCGACGCTGACCAAACGCCATACTTAACATGGCGTCCGACGGAACACGACGGCATCCGACGGGACCTCGTAAGGTTACTCCACATAGAAGCTGGGGTAACCTTACGCGAACGAAAACGACGTACGCGACGACGGGGCGGCGTAAAAGCCATCGAGAATCGGCGTACTACTTCATTTGCATATGCAAATGAAAAAACAAAGTAAAGGCCACCTAGTGGCCGGAGTTGTCATTACACCTACGATCCAAAAGTGTAATGCTTTTACACTTGTCGGATGTAGAAGCGTATCTATGCAAAAGTGATGCTCAGCATCACACGCATAGATATGAGACAAAAAAAAAGGCGATACGACGGGGTATCTGAGATACTCCATCGTAACGCCTCTGAGAATCTGGCCCATAGTGTGAGGAAAAAAAAGCCTCATAAATAAAATTAAATATATACATTTTTGTTTCCACACCATGGGCCAGACTCTCAAAAGAGATCCGGCGGTGTATCGCACCGCCGTATCTCTGTTTTTTGGCCCCGGGTATCTATGCGTGTGATTCCTAGAATCACTAAGACACTTACACCGTCGGATCTTAGATGTAATTCTTCTGTGGCCCGCTAGGTGGCATTTACGTTGTTTTCTCATTTGACTACGCAAATGAGCCTGATACCCTGATTCCCGAACGTTTTTGCACCGCCTCGTCGTCGTTTACGTTGTTTCCGTAAGCGTAAACCTACCCCTGCTATATGAGGGGTACGTTTACGAAGGTCCGTCGTATGCCATATTAAGTATGGCGTCGGGACAGCGTTGTCTTTTTCCGTCATTTACGTCGTTTTACTAAGTCGTTCGCGAATAGGGCTTTACGTCAATGACGCTCACGTCGGCTTCATTGACGTTTTCCGTCTTGAGCTGGAGCATGCGCACTGGGCTATTTGTACGGCCTGCGCATGCTCAGTTCGATCGGCGCGGGGGCGCGCCTAATTTAAATACAAGCCCCCCCTTTGAATTATGGGGCCATACGCCGGGCCATTTACACTACGCCGCCGCAAATTACGGAGCAAGTGCTTGGAGAATACGGCACTTTCTCCAGTACGTTGTAGCGGCGTAGTGTAAATAGCTTACGCGACGCCGCCGCAGAATCTTAGAGAATTTGGCCCCATATGTTTTCTTTATAACTTGTAATAATAGTAAAAAATTATATTTGATTCCAGATTCTTATACATTTGTATGTGGTCAAAAGCAACAGAAATGTATTTTTATTTTTTTTCATCATTTTACACATTTTCTCTTTTCTAAAAAAATAAATAAGTATGTCAGTTAAAGTCATAGGGGCAGATTCACGTAGATCGGCGCATTATCATTCCGGCGTAGCGCACCACTTTTCCGTTAGACTTGCGCAATCTAGCCGCGTAATCCGGCGATTCACGTAGCTTTTACGCAAGAGCTTGCGCAAACGTAAGGTTTTTTCCGGAGGCGTAAGGAGGAGTAATACAAATTGGGAGGGACGTGGGCGTGTTACATTGAAATGAGCCGTGACCCCATGCAAATGAAGGCCGGCCGACTCGCGCATGCGCGCGTGAAGGAAACCATGTCAGCTCCGTTGTGCGCATGCTCACAACTCGGGAGCGGCGCAATCATTGAAATTGGAAATGGACTAGGGCAACGTTGTGAACTACGCAGACAGCATAAATAGACACACACAAACGCCCTTCCATTGCAAAAGTACATCCCTTTGTGTCCCTTCCCATTGAATCAAGTGCTTTTGCTCTGTTGTTCGATAGAGTGTGTTTTGTAGTTGTCAGATTAGTGTTCTGTGTGATCTAGTGCTTGTTGGTAGTTTTGTGAAAGTGTATTTTGATAAGTGTTTGAGACTGTTTGTTTGATTGATATATTTCTGAGCGTTTGTTTTCTGGCTTTATTTTTTCATCTGATTTTTTTGTGTCTGTTTCTTGCTGAGTGCTAGTGTGATTTTTGGGTGTTCTTTTTCTCTTTGTGTGCTAGGGACCACAGTGGTGTACATGCATGCATTCTCATTGTGCCATGATTAATGTGTGTGTTTAACGTGCAAAGATGCATAATGTGAGCTGGCATGAGATGGGGTCATGAGATGGGGTCCCAGTGCATATGCAGAGTCACCTTGAAGGGAAAAGACAGGAGGATGTTAGTCATGCATGTGCCACTTGTGAGGTGTGCATCACGGGAGGGGATAGTCATGCCTGACTCCCATGTCACTCACCAACCAGCCAGCTGTCCCCATACATGTTCTGTTTGAAATCTGTGGGGATGGGGCTCTGATTGTATATGTAGCTGTCATGGGTGTCATGGGTGGTGCCATGTGTTGGGCTGCTGATGTCCTCCTGCAAGGTTGTGGTAATTCCAGGATGACATGAGGGGTGAATCTGAAGATGCGAGACACCTCAGAATCTCTCATGCCAAAGATGTCTATGCGTGTGTGATATATCAAGTGAAGAGTGAGGGGCTTGTATCAGATAAGAATATTGTATTAGATTAGATTAAATGGTAAATTTTATATAAGCAAAAAAAAAAAAAACATCTCCCGTGCCCTCCTTAGTGCCATCCTCCGTGCCCTCATCCTTCTTTGTTCATCTAAAGTCAGTAGTATAGCTATGCGCGACGATGCCCCTGGCATGTTGGCATACAGATTGTTGGGCAACACGTGTGACTGCTGAACTCCTCACTAACAGTGTTGCTTTATCTGACAATTAGACTTTTTTCAAAATTTAGACCAGCTTTTAGGTCCTCTAACTTTAGACAGAACATTTTGCAGTTGCGCACATCGCGTAGCCTGCGCAGCAACTGCGTTTTTTTGTGAATCCCCGTAACTCCCTCATTAGCATATTTGACTAGCAAATCAATGGTGTGTCTAGCGCAGTTTTGCGCGAAGGGAAGCGAATGTCTAATTAAATTACGCCGGACCAAAAAACGTAGATTTCTGGCGTATATTGTTTTGTGAATCGCGTCCAACTATACGCACGCGCACATTTAGACTTACGCACGCGCAACAGCAGTTGCGCAGGCGTAATCGCTCTGTGAATCTGGCCCATAGTGTAAGAAAATGATTCATAAATAAAATGTAATATATACGCTATTGTTTCTACACCATATGTCTTTCCCTATAATTTTGAAATTAGGCAAATTTCCAATTGTTTGATTCCAGAAATAAACTCTATGGCCTCGTACACACGAGGCCACCGTTTCAGCAGACATCTCCGATTGTGTGTATGGGCTAGCGGACAGGTTTGTCCATCGGACAAATTTCAAAGCATGCTTTGAAATTTGTCCGCTACAAACCTGTCCGTCGGATATGTCCGCTGGTTAGTACGGGAAACCAGCAGACATATCCTCCCACACATGCGTCGTATCCTGTGAATGGATCCGACGCATGCGCGCGGAAGTGTTTACTTCCTGGTGCGTGACGTAGCGGTGACGTGGCGGCGTCAACGTCACCGCCGCGTCACCGACACGTCACCGCGCCGTCCGCCGGCGGGGAATTTGATCCGATGGTGTGTACACGCCATCGGATCAAACTCCAGATCGGACATATCCGATGGAAATGGTCCGCGGACCGTTTTCATCGGATATGTCCGATCGTGTGTACGAGGCCTATGGCTTGTGAATTACATTTTTCTTTTATATGTTCATCATCAACAGAACATTTTTTTTTCATTATCTTTACTCATTTACTCATTATTTTTATTTTTACTCATTTCATAATATATATATATATATATATATATATATATATATATATATATATATATATATATATTTATTTATTTCGGGGGGAAAACACTGTGCCATTTGTATATGAATAAAATCGTTTTTTTCATAATCTTCAGTTTTTTTCTCATTTACAATTTTCTCCATTTTGTCATTTCTAAAAATCATTAAAAAAAAAAAACTTTATAAACAAATCTTAATATATATATAGACACTATTGTTTCTACACTATGGGCCAGATTCACAGAGCCCTTACGCCTGTCTAACTGGTGTTAGACTGGAGTAATTTCAAATTACGCGCGTTTTCTAGCTAGTCGGAAACCTCAAGCCATGAATAGACGGCTGCAGGCTTCAATTCGACTGGATTACGTGTTCGTACGCCTTCGGATCTACGCTGCAATAAAATTGCAGCCACTGGGTGGACTTCCCGTCGGGGTATGCCAATGAGCTTTTGGCGGCGATCCCCGAAATTACGATCTTCATTCGCAATCTCTTATAGCACCTTTAGTCATCTTTTTTCTGCGTAAAGTTATACCAGCTTTTTGCTGCTCTAATATTAGACAGCCCATGTTAAGTATGGCCGTCGTTCCCGCGTCGAATTTCTACGTTTTCCGACGTCTTTTATTATTTTTTACGTAAGTCGTCCGGGAATAGGAATGTTCGTAAACGACGCTACTCAAACAACGAATGACGTAACGACATGATTTCGCACAATGCACGGCGGGAAATTTCTGAACGGAGCATGCGCAGTTCGATCGCCGCAGGGACGCGCTTAATTTAAATGCTTCACGCCCCCCAATCGCGTATTTCGATTACGCGGCGAGAAATAGACTACGCCGCCGTAGCGTACGGGCAAAAATCTACCAGGATTCGGTGTAGAGCCTGTAAAATACAGCAGCGTAGAGTATTTCGATTACGCAGCGCAAAATTAAGTGTATCTGAATCTGGCCCCATATGTTTCCCCCATAACTTGAAAACAGGCAAATGTCATATTGTTTGATTCCAGAATCCAGACAAATCTAAAAAAATATTTCAGAACACTGTGCCTTGTTTTTTTTTAAAAAATGTATGTGCTTAGTATCAACAGAAATTAAATTTTTTAATCATTTAAATTTTTTTTCTCATGTCCAAAACCTAATAAAAGCCTTAGGACTCAAGGGGGTGTACAAGTTTTTAAACAACATTTGATTAGATTGTTTTTACATTAGGCTTTGCTATCTGAATGCAAATAACTGGGAGGAGACTTTATTGTTTAGTGTAATCCCACCCAGACAATGTAGAGGTGGTCTGTGCTATATAAAGACCCTCATCACCATCTGCCCCCCACCCTCCTACCTGGACTCACAGCTTACCATTCAACATGAAGGGCGTTCTTCTCATCACTTTGTGCTTCTTCTACCAAGTTTCATCTCGGCCAGGTAATTCTACTTCTCTTATATCTATTCTGGTGTGATTTGTTACATTATAGCAAGTTCTATGGTGAATATGTATTCCTTATTTTATTCTATTCTTTATTCCCTATTTATTTTATTCAATTATGTACTCCCTATTTATTATTTTATTTATTCCCTATTTATTTTATTCTATTCTTTATTCCCTATTTATTTTATTCTACTATGTATTCCCTATTTATTTTATTATTTATTCCCTATTTATTTTTTTCTATTATTTATTCCCTATTTTTTTATTATTTATTCCCTATTTATTTTGTTATTTATTCCCTATTTATTTTATTATTTATTCCCTATTTATTTTATTCATACTTTGATATTGTGTCTTGTATTTATTTCTCTCTATATAAAGATACTTATTACAATATAATATTAATACAATTCCTTCTCACTCTCCTGTGGGGATTTTAAATACATTTACGTTACTATAAGGATCTCCATGAGTCTCCGGGTCCCCATAAAATCCTATGATCTTGATCCTGTGTAGATTTATTTTTATTAATTTATAGAAAACCCAGCAATTATAGTTAATAACTAGGACCAGGGAATTTTTGTTCCTGGCCGGAGGGCCGGCCATCGTGTTGCACGGTGGCCACTTTCCACTCACCTATCCCACCTTCCTTTTCCCCCACTTTCTTTTTTTATTTTACCCCCTTTACATCTTTTTTTGTTGGTGCACTTCGTACTTTATGTGACCTGCTCTGAAAGTCTTGGGAGTGGGCGGACATGGGCTCCTGGCTTAGTTCGCCTGCTCTCATGGGGTCTCCCTTCGGGGGAGCCTCACAAATGAGGGTTCCTCTGAGGAAGTTGGGTCCGTGTCGGCTTCGGGTGCACGGGCCACAGATTACTCGAGTCCCCCCAGGAGCCTAACGCCCCGAGGGATCAGAGTTGGGCCCTTTTCGGAGGGCCATTTGACGATGCACCCGTCACAGTATTCTATTATTTATTCCCTATTTATTTTATTCTACTCGTTTTTTTGTGTCACTCTTTATGTGTGTGCACATTTTTCCTGCAGCGGGTGGAGTTTTTGGGTTGTGTTTTGCACGCCACAGGCTTTTCAATAGAAAAAAAAAAAAAAAACGGGTAATTTTTTTAATTATTTTTCTCCACAGATCCTTAATTTCAATGAGCACACACACACACTCTTGCAATTTTTGTTTATTTAAAGTATACCTAAAGGCAAAACTTTTTTGTGGTGGTGATGATTGGAACCCTTGCTAGATTTGTATTGCTGTCTATGTTAGGAAGATTCACTCTCTCTGTTTGTCTTGTTTACCGTTTTTCCTTTGACTATAGTCATCACACAAAGTTTTATTCTTCGTTTAAAAAAAAAAATTCTAAGTATATATATATATATATATATATATATATATATATATATATATATATATATAAAATTATTGTTTATTTATTTATTTGTACAACGTTAGGAGCCCCATTGCGGGGCTTCGGTGAAATAGCAGTGAAAGGGACTGAGGACAGAGATTCCCCAGTTCCTTTCTCTGTAGACTCAGCAGGGGGTGTCTGCATCACACAGGGTGATTAGGGTGTGCCCGGGCACACCCGACACACAAGGTGCGCATGTATATGCCTAAGTGCTTGGTGTTTACACTTCATTAACAATGAATGATGGCAGAGACCTGCATATGATGCAAAATTGTTTATTGTGCTAAAACAGGGACCATACAAGGAGCAAGGAGTCTCCAATGCCTTTCGCGGAGACTTGCTCTTACTCATAGAGCATACTGAATTTACCCCGTAATGGCCTGACTGCACTAAAGTCGGCTCTGATTGGTTTCTATAGGTTTATTGCATTTAACACTTTTTTCCATGCACTTCTCATTGAGTAAGCCTCTATGTGTTTCTTCTAGCAACCAAGTTTTATTTCAATGGAGGTTATAGAAAAAAAAAAAACTTTGTTTTTTGTTTTTTACTATTATTATTTTTGCTTGAGCATGCTTAGTTCAAACATCAATATGAATCTGATGTCCAGAGTCTTCTGTAATCCTAATATTCTGTCCTTACCTTTCAGCGTCTCGCATGGTGCGTTCCCTCATATGCGTTGGTGATGACTGTTACGTAACCACAAATTCTGGTAAGTGACACAAAAGCATGTATGTCCAGAACTGTTGCTAGCAGAGGAACTCCACCCTAGATATCCTGCATACAATTTAAAATCCCTATAAATTGTCCCTGTATGAAATTATAAAAAAAAACTACTTAGTAGTCCATTGAATCTAGCCTTGTCTTCCTGCAAGTGAAGATCTCATCGGTCCACTTGGCTCCCCCGCCAGATGACACCGGTCAGCCCCCCCAGCCATTGGCTGCAAGCACTGATCGGGTACAGATCGGCAGATGTTTTTTGGCCCCATTGACAGAAACTGGACATTTGTCCGGCTTCTATAGGACAGGCTGCTGTACACACGGGCCGAATGTCGGCCGGTTTGTGTTGAACCGGCCAATACCGACCGATATTCGACATGTGTATACGGGGCTTTATTCAGTACCCAAATATGTTTCTCCTCCTGGAAAGAAGATGACTGCAGCATCTTTCAGTTTTATTATTGAACGTGAATGTGAACGTCATGTGTAGCAAAAATATTCCTCAAAAATTAATAACTGTTTTCTTTTCTACCATAAGGTTACATTAATGAAGTTATCGAAGAACGTGGTTCTGGAGATGAAATTGGACAGACCGGAAAGGACCAAGGAGTGGAGGGTTCTGGATATAACACAGGACTGGTTGGAAAGGACAAAGGAGCGGAAGGTTCTGGAGATAACTCAGGTCTGTTTGGAAAGGACCAAGGAGTGGAAGGTTCTGGAGAAAATGGAGGTCTGATTGGAAAGGACAACCAAGAAAATGGTTCTGGAGATAACTCAGGTCTGTTTGGAAAGGACCAAGGAGTGGAAGGTTCTGGAGAAAGTGGAGGTCTGATTGGAAAGGACAACCAAGAAAATGGTTCTGGAGATAACTCAGGTCTGTTTGGAAAGGACCAAGGAGTGGAAGGTTCTGGAGAAAATGGAGGTCTGATTGGAAAGGACTACCAAGAAAATGGTTCTGGATATAAAACAGATCTGTTTGGAAAGGACAAAGGACTGGAGGGTTCTGGAGATAACTCAGAACTGGTTGGAAAGAACCAAGGAGAAATTGGTTCCGGAGCTATAGAGGTACTTACTGGAGAAAACTAAAGCCCACCATACATGGGTTTTACAGATAGATCTGGGAAATGAGAATAAAAGTTCTTTGGGAATTCTATATCCTATATGTAGGGTGCCACATATTCCAGTTCCATTTCCAATTTCTTGTGTAAAAAAAGTTGTTGCAAACAAAAACTGTTACTATCAGTGTTATTGTTTTTTGTCCATGCATGTGTTAAATCTTTCAATTTTTCTAAATAAAAAAAAGTTTTTTTTTCTATCAGTTGGTGTTCTTTGCTTTACAAGACAGTCAGTCTATAAGGTTATTGGCAAAAAAAAAAGTTGTGTTTATTAAATCTATGAGAACATTTCCTCCGTAAAACAGAAAGTTCTCAAATATAATCACATGAAAAAACAAGAGGGTTACTCTTCATTTACAGGGAAATTATAAGAAATTACAATACAATTATATGAACTGTCTTACGTTGCAAAACAAATTTTCAGCTCAAAGTGAAAATCTTCCTTTGAAAAAATGACCTCACATATTATTTTAGCTGCCAGAAGACGGATCCCTCTACATTGGAGGTCGTCTGTTGTCCTCTCTCTGGTATGTCTATTGGATACCATTATGGAGACTAGAAGGATGGAACATTGAACAGGCAGGGTGTGGGATAGATCCAGGGGCGGACTGACCCATCGGGCCCTCAGGGTCATTAGGGGCCCGGGCCTGGCCCCATGAGAGGCCACTTGAAGCGGCTGTAATAATACAGATAATAATACCGCTAACGGCGCACTGCTCCCCGCCAGCCCCTCCTTCCCTCCCGTCCACCGCAGGTGATTGTACTGTGTACGCGACATCACCTGGGATGGACGAAAAGAGAGGAGGGGCCGGCAGGGAGCAGCGTGCCGTTAGCGATATTATTACAGGCATCGGGTGAGTGTCCCCCTGTGTGCTCTTCCCCCCACAGTGTCCCCCTGTGTGAACTCCCTTCCTCAGTGTCCCCTGTGTGCTTCCCCCCAGTGTACCCTGTGTGCTCTCCCCCCCAGTGTCCTCCTGTGTGCTCCCCCAGTGTCCTCCTGTGTGCTCCCCCAGTGTCCTCCTGTGTGCTCCCCCCCCAGTGTGATCTCCCTTCCTCAGTGTACCCTGTGTGCTCTCCCCACAGTGTCCCCCTGTGTGCTCCCACCCAGTGTCCCCTGTGTGCTTTCCCCCCAGTGTCTCCCTGTGTGCTGTCCCCCTGTGTGCTCTCCTCCCCCACAGTGTCCCCCTGTGTGCTCTCCCTCCCCCCAGTGCGCCCCCAGTGTCCCCCTGTGTGCTCTCCCCAAGTGTGCCCATGTGTGCTCTCCCCCCCAAGTGTCCCCCTGTGTGCTCCCCCCCCCCAAGTGTCCCCCTGTGTGCTCCCCCTACAGTGTCCCCCTGTGTGCTCCCCCCAGTATCCCCCTGTGTCCTTTCCCCCTCCAGTGTCCCCCTGTGTGCTCCCCTCTCCACAGTGTCCCCCTGTGTGCTCCCCCCAGTATCCCCCTGTGTCATTTCCCCCTCCAGTGTCCCCCTGTGTGCTCTCCTCTCCACAGTGTCCCCCTCTGTGCTCCCCCCAGTTCCCTGTGCAGGTGTGGCTTGAGTGTGGGTGGGGACACAGGGGGTCCCATGATCTTCTATTGTCTGAGGGTCCCGTGAGTTATGAGTCCACCCCTGGATAGATTGAATGGGTTCCTACAAGTGTGGGCTTTATGTCAGAGTATTATTCACCCCCATTTCCTACTCATGTAAGCCAAATGTGGAATATACTCTAATATATACTTTCCTGACCCCTGACATATGGGGTCTATTTATAAAAACAATGGTTTGATTTACTTAAGGCAAAGAGACTGTGCATGTTGCAAAGTGGAGTTACTCCAGAGCTTAATAAATGCTCTGCTGACTTTCATCATCCAACCATGTGCAAGAAAAAATTCTGTTATTTTTTTTCATTTTCCTTGCACGTGATTGGGTATTCTTTGCAAATAAAAGCTTTACCACATTTACTAAGCTCTGGAGCATGGGTCTTCAAACTACGACCCCAAAGTGCTTGTATGCATGCCTGACAACATCAGGGCATGCTCCTAATGAGACGACGGATGGTGTCCTGGGGTATTTCCTCCCAGATCTGGACTAGAGCATCATTGAGCTCCTGAACAGATTGAGGTGCAACCTGGCGGTACCAGATGGACCGAAACATAATGTCCCAGGGGTGTTCTTTTGGATTTGGGTCAGATGAGCGCGGGGGCCATTCAATGGTGTCAATCTCTTCATCCTCCAGTAAATGGCTGCATGCTCTCGCTACATGAGGCCGGACATTGTCGTGCACAAGGAGGAACCCAGGACCCACTGCACCAGTGTAGGGTCTGACAATGGGTCCAAGGGTTTCATCCTGATACCTAATGGCAGTCCAAGGGTTTCATCCTGATAGCCTGTGGCAGTCAGGGTGCCATGTGTGTAGCCTGTAGAGGTCATGGATATGTTCCCTCCATGGACCATACTGACCTCCCACCACCAAACCGGTCATACTGACCCACCACCTTGTTACACCGGTCATAAAGTTCTCCGCGGAACCTTCTACAGGCAGCATAAAGTTCTCCGCGGCTTCTCCAGACCCTTTCATGTCTGTCACATATGCTCAGGGTGAGCCTGCTCTCATCTGTAAAAAGCATGGGGCACCAGTGGCGGACCTGCCAATTCTGGTGTTCAATGGAAAATGCCAATCGAGCTCCACAGTGTCCGGCAGTGAGCACAGAGCACAGTAGAGGACGTCTGGCCCTCAGGTCACCCCCATGAAGTCTTTTTCTGATTGTTTGGTCAGAGACATTCACACCAGTGGCCTGCTGGAGGTCATTTTGTAGGGCTCTGGCAGTGCTCATCTTGTTCCTCCTTGCACAAAGGAGCAGATACCGGTCCTGCTGATGGGTTAAGGACCTTCTATGGCTCTGTCCAACTCTCCTAGAGTAACTGCCTGTCTCCTGGAATCTCCTCCATGCTCTTGAGATTGTTCTGGGAGACACGGCAAACCTTCTGGCAATGACACGTATTGATGTGCCATCCTGGAGGAGTTGGACTGCCGGTCTTTATAGGGTCCAAGTATCGCCTTGTGCTGCCAGTAGTGACACTGACCCTAGCCAAATGAAAAACTAGTGAAAAACAGTCAGAAAAGATGAGTAGGGAAAAAAATGTCAGACACCCCCACTGTGAGGGCTTACCTTGAGTGGAGTCCATTTTGCAGACTTATAAGCTCACCCTTGCAGGTACACACAGCCCACGGTAATAGGGTAAGACACTACCTGGGCTGTGAGTCTGTGCACGGGGGCTAGATAGGGATTAGCCAAGGATAGTCAAGTATAGCCGGGACCAGGATTCCAGAATTCAGAGTAAGGTCAGAAGCCGGGGTCAGTCTTGTAGCTGAGCAGACGGGGTACAAGCCGTGGGTCAAGGGCTGGAGAAGGCAGGGAGAGTCAGAAAGTACAGGCCAGGGTCAAAGGGCAGGAGACAGCAGCATTCCAGGGTACGTAAGCCAAAAAGGTCAGAAGCCGGGGTCAGTCTTGTAGATAACCACAGGAACCGTTGGCACAGACAGGACAATCAGAGAACAATGAACTGACACCTCCCTCATAGTGAGGCAGGGCTTTATACCCTGGTTGATTAGGAAACCTGCCTCAGCTGGACCAGGATAGACAAGTGCAGATTGTAGGGAGATCAGAGACAGGTAATCAGCACATAGTTCAGAACCAGGTTCCGACGGACAGCAAGCAATATATCAACTGAGAAGTGTCTCAGAGGAAAAGACCCGGAGCAGCAACGGGGAGGTCCTGGGTTCAATTCCACCCAGAGCCACCTGGGGCGCGACCACACCTTGCTGTCCGTTTGGCACGGTAGACACCCACCTGAAAAACCATTCCTGTTTTGAAGGTCGTCTCATTGTTGCTCATCTAGTGCACCTGTTGTTAATTTCAATTAACAGCAAAGCATCTGAAACTGATTATAAACACCTCTGTATACAACAGTGGCGGCCCGTCCATAGGGACACACGGGCCCCGTCCCCCCTCCTGCAGTCAAAAAAAAAAAACGGGCCCTTTAAGAACTTTTATTCGGCTAAAATGTCAAATGGCGCCTGTCTATAGAGGGCGCTGCAGCGCCACCCCCTCTCGCAAATAACACACGTTCAATGCAATGCATCGAACGTGAGTTATTGTTGCCAGCTGCCTGGTCTATTCATATAACCGGACATGGGTTGCCGGTTACCCAAATAGCTGGTTGGCTGAGGGGAACTGCCTATCAAAGCCAGCGGCTCTGATAGGCTTTTCCAGTACCGCCCTCCGGCTCTCGGAAGTCTATACTCGGAGCGCAGGCAACCTGCGGTCCTTGCATAAGACTGACGGCTGTTTCAGCCAATCAGGTTCCCGGATTCTGGTTATCAGGAACCTGATTGGCTGAAGCTTCTCCACGGCGGCAGAAGACATCAAGGGAGGACATGGAAGCGTCAGGTAAGTATTTTTTACAAGCAAAGGGGCATCATGGGGCACAGAGGCGACAATGAGCACAGTGGCATGGGGCACAGTGGTGACAATTAAAGGGCACAGTGACTGCATATGATGGCATGGCACAGTGGTGACAATTGATGGAACAGTGACTGCATATGATGGCATGGCACAGTGGTGACAATTGATGGGCACAGTGACTGCATTTGATGGCATGGCACATTGGTGACAATTGATGGGCACAGTAGCTGCGTTTTATGGCATGGCACATTGGTGACAATTGATGGCACAGTGGTGGCGTTTGATGGCATAGCACAGTGGTGACAATTGATGGCACAGTGGTGGCGTTTGATGGCATGGCACAGTGGTGACAATTGATGGCACAGTGACTGCATATGATGGCATGGCACAGTGGTGACAATTGATGGCACAGTGACTGCATATGATGGCATGGCACAGTGGTGACAATTGATGGCACAGTGACTGCATTTAATGGCATGGCACAGTGGTGACAATTGATGGCACAGTGGTGGCGTTTGATGGCATGGCACAGTGGTGACAATTGATGACACAGTGGTGGCGTTTGATGGCATGGTACAGTGGTGACAATTGATGGCACAGTGACTGTATTTGATGGCATGGCACAGTGGTGACAATTGATGGCACAGTTGCTGTGTTGCATGGCACAGTGGTGACAATTGATGGCACAGTTGCTGTGTTGCATGGCACAGTGGTGACAATTGATGGCACAGTGGCTGCATTTGATGGCATGGCACAGTGGTGACAATTGATGGCACAGTTGCTGTGTTGCATGGCACAGTGGTGACAATTGATGGCACAGTTGCTGTGTTGCATGGCACAGTGGTGACAATTGATGGCACAGTGGCTGCATTTGATGGCATGGCACAGTGGCTGCATTTGGTGGCATGGCACAGTGGTGACAATTGATGGCACAGTTGCTGTGTTGCATGGCACAGTGGTGACAATTGATGGCACAGTGGCTGCATTTGGTGGCATGGCACAGTGGCTGCATGTGATGGGCACAGTGAGGCTGCAATATTTGTTTTTTCGTTTGCCCCCCCCAAAAAAATTTGAGCACCAGCCGCCACTGGTATACACCCCTCCCCCTCTGTATACACCCCTCCCCTCTGCTACACAACTAACCAGATCAATATCCCAGGAGTTCTGATTCAAAAGTGTTCCTTGAATTTTTTTGAGCAGTGTACAACATAGAATTAATAAAAACATAAGAGCTGTATTACAATGGTTAAATGCATAAAAAATATTCACCAACATACAGTTCCCGGGGGAATGTTCCTCATCCCCCAGTGCCTCCAATCATTATTATTATCATCTACGTTCTTTTAAATTGTATCCATAGTTTTTTGTTCCCTGTCTTTCCTGTTCTAATTAATTACATTTGATTATAAATTTGCAATTTATTATAGGTACTCCCAGTGCATAGATGCTCCTGATGAGTGGAGATAATCCATGAAACGCGTCAATCTTTCATATTTGATGCTATGTCACAGTAATCATGTGTCTACTATGTTATTTTTTTGTTTGAATCATCAATTACCGTATATATTCGAGTATATTACACAATGGTAACTTTTTCACTCTCCCCATCTTCCTTCTCCCCCACTTTCTTTGTTATTTTTACCCTCTGTATGTGACTTTTATGTTTTATTTTTGTTTGGTGTCACGTCTGTCACAGTGTGATTTAAGGGTGCCGGTCCTCTGGCCAGCCCTGAACGTCTTGGGAGTGGGGGGACACTGGGTGGAGGGATAGCACACAGGGGGACACTGGGAGAGAGCACACAGGGGGATACTAGGGAGAGAGCACACAGGGGGATACTAGGGAGAGAGCACACAGGGGATACTAGGGGGAGAGCACACAGGGGGACACTGTGCGGGAAAGAGCACACAGGGCATACTGGGGGGAGAGCACACAGGGGGACACTGTGCAGGAAAGAGCACACAGGGGGACACTGTGCAGGAAAGCACACAGGGGGACACTGGGGGGAGAGCACACAGGGGGACACTGGGGGGAGAGCACACAGGGGGACACTGGGGGGAGAGCACACAGGGGGACACTGGGGGGAGAGCACACAGGGGGACACTGGGGGGAGAGCACACAGGGGGATACTGGGGGGAGAGCACACAGGGGGATACTGGGGGGAGAGCACACAGGGGGATACTGGGGGGAGAGCACACAGGGGGATACTGGGGGAGAGCACACAGGGGGATACTGGGGGGAGAGCACACAGGGGGATACTGGGGGGAGAGCACACAGGGGGATACTGGGGGGGAGCACACAGGGGGATACTGGGGGGGGAGCACACAGGGGGACACTTGGGGGGAGAGCACACAGGGGGATACTGGGGGGAGAGCACACAGGGGGATACTGGGGGGAGAGCACACAGGGGGATACTGGGGGGAGAGCACACAGGGGGATACTGGGGGGAGAGCACACAGGGGGACACTTGGGGGGAGAGCACACAGGGGGACACTTGGGGGGAGAGCACACAGGGGGACACTTGGGGGGAGAGCACACAGGGGGACACTTGGGGGGAGAGCACACAGGGGGACACTTGGGGGGAGAGCACACAGGGGGACACTTGGGGGGAGAGCACACAGGGGACACTGTGGGAGGGAGCACTAAGGGGGACACTGGGGGGGACCACACAGGGGGGCACTGGGGGGACTACACAGGGGGGCACTGGGGGGGACCACACAGGGGGGCACTGGGGAGGGAGAGCACACAGGGGGGCACTGGGGGGAGGGAGAGCACACAGGGGGGCACTGGGGGGAGGGAGAGCACACAGGGGAACACTGGGGGGGAGCACACAGGGAGACACTGGGTGGATGCACACAGGGGAACACTTGGGGGGAGAGCACACAGGGGGACACTGTGGGGGGAGAGCACACAGGGGACACTGTGGGGGAGAGCACTAAGGGGAACACTGGGGGGAGAGCACACAGGGGGACACTGGGAGGGGAGCACACAGGGGGACACTGGGAGGGGAGCACACAGGGGGACACTGGGGGGAGCACACAGGGGGGGCACACACAGGGGGGCACTGGGGGAGGGAGAGCACACAGGGTTGACACTGTGGGGGGAGAATAGCACACAGGGGGACACTGTGGGGGGAGAGCACACAGGGGGACACTGGGGGGGCACACAAGGGGACACTGGGGGGAGCACACAGGGGGATACTGGGGGGAGAGCACACAGGGGACACTGGGTGGGAGCACACATGGAGACACTGGCTGCCTGCCAGCCCCTCCTCTCTTCTCGCCCATCCCAGGTGATGTTGCGTGCAGTACAAGCACCTGCGGTGGACGGGAGGGGAGGAGGGGCCGGCGGGGAGCAGTGCGCCGTTAGCGGTATTATCTGTATTATTACAGCCGCTTCAAGTGGCCTCTCATGGAGTCGGGTCCGGGCCCCTAATGACCTCGGGCCCTCGGGCTGTGCCCGAGTGCTCGATGGGTCAGTCCTCCCTGGATCTATCCCACACCCTGCCTGTTCAATGTTCCATCCTTCTAGTCTCCATAATGGGATCCAATGGACATACCAGAGAGAGGACAACAGACGACCTCCAATGTAGAGGGATCCGTCTTCTGGCAGCTAAAATAATATGTGAGGTCATTTTTTCAAAGGAAGATTTTCACTTTGAGTTGCAAATTTGTTTTGCAAGGTAAGACAGTTCATATAATTGTATTTAAACTGAGTAATTTCTTTTAATTTCCCTGTAAATGAAGAGTAACCCTCTTGTTTTTTCATGTGATGATATTAGAGAACTTTCTGTTTTACAGAGGAAATGTTCTCATAGATTTATTAAACACAACTTTTTTTTTTGTAAATAACCTTATAGACTGACTGTCTTGTAAAGCAAAGAACACCAACTGATAGAAAAAAAATCGTTTTTATTTAGAAAAATTGAAGGATTTAACACATGCATGGACAAAAAACAATAACACTGATAGTAACACGGTTTGTTTGCAACAACTTTTTTTACACAAGAAATTGGAAATGGAACTGGAATATGTGGCACCCTACATATAGGATATAGAATTCCCAAAGATCTTTTATTCTCATTTCCCAGATCTATCTGTAAAACCCATGTATGGTGGGCTTTAGTTTTCTCCAGTAAGTACCTCTATAGCTCCGGAACCAATTTCTCCTTGGGTCTTTCCAATCAGTTCTGAGTTATCTCCAGAACCTTCCACTCCTTGGTCCTTTCCAAACAGATCTGTTTTATATCCAGAACCATTTTCTTGGTAGTCCTTTCCAATCAGACCTCCATTTTCTCCAGAACCTTCCACTCCTTGGTCCTTTCCAAACAAATCTGTTTTATCTCCAGAACCATTTTCTTGGTAGTCCTTTCCAATCAGACCTCCATTTTCTCCAGAACCTTCTACTCCTTGGTCCTTTCCAAACAGACCCGAGTTATCTCCAGAACCATTTTCTTGGTTGTCCTTTCCAATCAGACCTCCATTTTCTCCAGAACCTTCCACTCCTTGGTCCTTTCCAAACAGACCTGAGTTATCTCCAGAACCATTTTCTTGGTTGTCCTTTCCAATCAGACCTCCATTTTCTCCAGAACCTTCCACTCCTTGGTCCTTTCCAAACAGACCTGAGTTATCTCCAGAACCATTTTCTTGGTAGTCCTTTCCAATCAGACCTCCATTTTCTCCAGAACCTTCCACTCCTTGGTCCTTTCCAAACAGTCCTGAGTTATCTCCAGAACCTTCCGCTCCTTTGTCCTTTCCAACCAGTCCTGTGTTATATCCAGAACCCTCCACTCCTTGGTCCTTTCCGGTCTGTCCAATTTCATCTCCAGAACCACGTTCTTCGAAAACTTCATTAATGTAACCTTATAGTAGAAAAGAAAACAGTTATTAATTTCTGAGGAATATTTTTGCTACACATGATTTCACGTTCAATAATAAAACTGAAAGATGCTGCAGTCATCTTCTTTCCAGGAGGAGAAACATATTTCGGTACTGAATAAAGCCCCGTATACACATGTCGAATATCGGTCGGTATTGGCCGGTTCAACAGAAACCGGCCAACATTCGGCCCGTGTGTACAGCAGCCTGTCCTACAGAAGCCGGACAAATGTCCAGTTTCTGTCAATGGGCCAAAAAACTTCTGCCGATCTGTACCCGATCAGTGCTTGCAGCCAATGGCTGGGAGGGCTGACCGGTGTGATCTGGCGGGGGAGCCAAGTGGACCAATGAGATCTTCACTTGCAGCAAGACAAGGCTAGATTCAATGGACTACTAAGTATTTTTTTTTTATATATTTTCATACAGGGACAATTTATAGGGATTTTATATTTTATACAGGATATCTAAGGTGGAGTTCCTCTGCTAGCAACAGTTCTGGACATACATGCTTTTGTGTCACTTACCAGGATTTGTGGTTACGTAACAGTCATCACCAACGCATATGAGGGAACGCACCATGCGAGACGCTGAAAGATAAGGACAGAATATTAGGATTACAGAAGACTCTGGACATCAGATTCATATTGCTGGTTGAACTAAGCATGCTCAAGCAAAAATAATAATAGTAAAAAACAAAAAAACAACGTTTTTTTTTCTATAACCTCCATTGAAATAAAACTTGGTTGCTAGAAGAAACACACAGAGACTTACTCAATGAAAAGTGCATGGAGAAAGGTGTTAAATGCCATAAACCTATAGAAACCAATCAGAGCTATGAGTAAACCAATCAGAGAAACCAATCAGAGCTTACTCTATGAGTAAGAGCAAGTCTCCGCGAAAGGCATTAGAGACTCCTTGCTCTTTGTATGGTCCCTGTTTTAGCACAAAAAACAATTTTGTATCATAAGCAGGTCTCTGCCATCATTCATTGTTAATGAAGTGTAAGCACCAAGCACTTAGGCATATACATGCGCACCTTGTGTGTCGGGTGTGCCTGGGCACACCCTAATCACCCTGTGTGATGCAGACCCCTGCTGAGTCTACAGAGAAAGGAAATGGGGAATCTCTGTCCTCAGTCCCTTTTACTGCTATTTCACTGAAGCCCCGCAATTGGGCTCCTAACGTTGTAAAAATAAATAAATAAATAATAATTTTATATATATATTTAGAAAACATAATTAAAAAGGAAGAATAAGACTTTGTGTGATGACTATAGTCAAAGGAAAAACGGTAAACAAGACAAACAGAGAGAGTGAATCTTCCTAACATCTGCAAATCTGGCAAGGGTTCCAATCATCACCACCACAAAAAAGTTTTGCCTTTAGTTATACTTTAAATAAACAAAAATTGCAAGAGTGTGTGTGTGTGCTCATTGAAATTAAGGATCTGTGGAGAAAAATAATTAAAAAATTACCCGTTTTTTTTTTTTTTTCTATTGAAAAGCCTGTGGCGTGCAAAACACAACCCAAAAACTCCACCCGGTGCAGGAAAAATGTGCACACACATACAGAGTGACACAAAAAACTGACGGGTGCATCGTCAATTGACCCTCCGAAAAGGGCCCAACTCTGATCCCTCGGGGCGTTAGGCTCCTGGGGGGACTCGAGTAATCTGTGGCACGTGCAGCCGAAGCCGAGGCGGACCCAACTTCCTCCAGAGGGTCTGCCGAAACAGAACCCTCATCGGTGAGGCTCCCCCGAAGGGAGACCCCATGAGAGCAGGCGAACTAAGCCAGGAGGCCATGTCCGCCCACTTTCAAGACTTTCAGAGCCGGCCCGAGGACCAGCACCTTACTCATCACGCATAAAGTGCCAAGTGCACCAATAAAAAAAGATGTAAAGGGCTAAAATAAAAAAGAAAGTGGGGGAAAAGGAAGGTGGTAGAGGAGAGTGGAAAGTGGCCAACGTGCAATACGATGGCCGGCCCTCCGGCCAGGAACAAAAATTCCCCTGGTCCTAGTTATTAACTATAATTGCTGGGTTTTCTATAAATTAATAAAAATAAATCTACACAGGATCAAGATCATAGGATTTTATGGGGTCCCGGAGACTCATGGAGATCCTTGTAGTAACTTAAATGTATTTAAAATCCCCACAGGAGAGTGAGAAGGAATTGTATTAATATTATATTGTAATAAGTATCTTTATATAGAGAGAAATAAATAAAAAGAGAGAAATAAAAACAAGACACAATATCAAAGTAAGAATAAAATAGGGATTAGATAATAGAATAAAATAAATAGGGAATAGATAATAGAATAAAATAAATAGGGATTAGATAATAGAATAAAATAAATAGGGAATAAATAATAAAATAAATAATAAAATAAATAGGGAGTAAATAATTGAATAAAATAAATAGGGAATAAATAATAAAATAAATAGGGAATAAATAATAAAATAAATAGGGAGTAAATAATTGAATAAAATAAATAGGGGAAAAAATACAATAAAATAAATAGGGAATAAAAAAAAGAATAAAATAAATAGGGAATAAAGAATAAAATAAATAGGGAGTAAATAATTGAATAAAATAAATAGGGAATAAAAAATAGAATAAAATAAATAGGAAATAAAGAATAGAATAAAATAAGGAATACATATTCACCATAGAACTTGCTACATTGTAACAAATCACACCAGAATAGATATAAGAGAAGTAGAATTACCTGGCCGAGATGAAACTTGGTAGAAGAAGCACAAAGTGATGAGAAGAACGCCCTTCATGTTGAATGGTAAGCTGTGAGTCCAGGTAGGAGGGTGGGGGGCAGATGGTGATGAGGGTCTTTATATAGCACAGACCACCTCTACATTGTCTGGGTGGGATTACACTAAACAATAAAGTCTCCTCCCAGTTATTTGCATTCAGATAGCAAAGCCTAATGTAAAAAAATCTAATCAAATGTTGAACACCCCCCTTGAGTCCTGAGTTTTTTTTTTAGGTTTTGGACATGAGAACAAAATGATAGAATTTATAAAAATAAAAATAAAAAATTCTGTTGATCTTGTGAAAGACAGTGTTTTTTTTTTTTTAAAAGAAATTTTTGTATTTGTCTGGAATCAAACAATATGAAACATGCCTGTTTATACCAAATGTGGAAAAAATAAGGTGTAGAAACTATAGTGTATATATTAAATTGTATTTATAAAGCTTATTTCTCACACTATGGCCCAGATTCACAAAGACTTACGCCGACGTATCTACCGATACGCCGTCGTATCTATGCGCTGATTCTTTAAATCAGATACGCCTGAATTTTGCCAAGATACGACCGATGTAAGTCTCCTACGCCGTCTTATTGTGGGCGCATAGTTACGCTGGACGCATTCGGCGTTCCCATTATAAATATGCAAATGAGCAAGATACGCCGATTCACGAACGTATGTACGCCCGACGCAGTAATCTACGACGTTTACGCAAGGCGTTTTTCCGGCGTAAAGATAAACCACCAAAAAGGTGGCGCATCCCATGCAAAGGTATGGATGTCGGAACAGCCGACGTTTTTACGTTGTTTATGTAAGTCGTACGTGAATGGGGCTGTGACGTTCATGTCGTAGGCAGTGTTCGACGTGTATCTTAGGCATTCTATTCGACGTGATTCTGAGCATGTGCCGTTCGCTCGGCCGCTCATTTACATGGGGTCACGGTTCATTTAAATGAAGCACGCCCACTACCTGCCTACTTTGAATTAGTCAGGCTTACGCCGGGCTATTTACACTACGCCGGCGCAAACGTACGGCGCGACTGCTTTGAGAATACTGTTCTGAGCTCCCTGTTTTACGTCGGCGTATTGAATATGGGATGCGCTACGCCGGCCAAAAAATACGCTGCTGTACCTGAATCTGGCCCCAAGACTTTAACTTACATGCTCAATTTTTTTTTAGAAATTACAAAAATATGGTGAAAATTAAAACAAATTTTCTGATGATTTTGACCACATACAGAGAAAAAGACAAGGCTCAATTTTTTTTCATTAATTCTTTTAACTTGTCTGGAATCAAGTATGAAATTTGACTGTTTTTCCAAGTTATGGAGAAAACATATGGTGTGGAAACAAATATGTACCGTATTTATCGGCGTATATCGCGCACTTTTTTGCCCTGAAAATCAGGGCAAAATCGCAGGAGCGCGATATACGCCGATACCCGCTTCCTAGGCCGTGTTTGAACCACTGCGCCGACATATACCGAGTGCAGTACACTCGGGTATAGTCGGGCAGGCTCGGCTCCACTCGCGGTCACGTCCTGTGCGTCCTTTACGCGAGAGGTATATGTTGGAGGAGTGGGTCGAACACAGTGCGGGAAGCGGGGATTCGACTCGAGGCGCGCGCTGGAGAAGCCGGGAGGACACCACTGATGCCAAAGACGGACACCGGACCGGACAAGGCCACCACCCAAGACACCAAAACTGTAAGTACTAAAAATACAAAACATTTTTTTTACAGGTCCACATTAGGGGTGCGCGCTATACGCGGGAGCGCGCAATACCCTGATAAATACGGTATATATTAGATTTTATTTATGAAGCTTTTTTTTCTCACACTATGACTAAATGACATACTTTATAAATTTGTCTTTTTTTTTTTTATCCTTTTAGAAATGAGTAAAAAGATTGAGGAAAAAAAAAAAAACAATTGTTTGTTGATGTTGAAAATGTAAAAGACATACTCGTGTTTCATCAACCATGGCAAGAACCAAGCAGACCGCTCGTAAGTCCACCGAAGGGAAAGCTCCCCGCAAGCAGCTGGCCACCAAAGCCGCCCGCAAGAGCGCCCCGGCCACCGGCGGAGTCAAGAAGCAGCACCGTTACAGGCCCGGCACCGTCGCTCTCCGAGAGATCCGACGCTACCAGAAATCCACCGAGCTGCTCATCCGCAAGCTGCCCTTCCAGCGCCTCGTCCGAGAGATCGCCCAGGACTTCAAGACCGACCTGCGCTTCCAGAGCTCCGCCGTCATGGCTCCGAGGCTTATCTCGTCGGACTCTTCGAGGACACCAACCTTTGCGCCATCCACGCCAAGAGGGTCACCATCATGCCCAAAGATATACAGCTGGCACGCCGCATCCGTGGAGAGAGGGCATAATACACTCCGCCGACATCCTCATCACCCCCCTACACACAAAAATAAAGGCTCTTCTCAGAAAAAAAAACCGTAAAAGACAAGTCACGGTGTTATTTCCTGAAATATTTTTTTTTAACTTGTTTGGAATCAAATATGAAATATGACTGTTTGTCCAAGTTATGGGGGAAACATATGGTGTAGCAACAATAGTGTATAATATATATTACATTTTTTTTATAAAGTTTGTTTCTCACACAATGACTTTAACTTACATGCTTTAATTATTTTTTTAATTAGAAAAATATGGTGAAAATTATAAAAAAAAAAAAATTCTGTTGATTTTGACCACATAAAAATGTAAAAGACAAGGCTCCGAGTTTTTTTTTATCTGATTTTTTTTTTTTATTAATTTGTCTGAAATTAAATATGAAATTTTAGTTTTTTTCCAAGTTATGGAGAAAACATATGACGTGAAAACAAAGATTTATCTATTAGACTTTATTTATGAAGCATTTTTTTCTCACACTATGACTTTCTAATGACAAACTTTATAAATTATTTCTTTTTTTCTTTTTAGAAATGCGTAAAAATAATGAAAAAAATAAATAAAACAATTGTTTGTTGATGTTAAAAATTTACAAGACAAGTCACTGTGTTTTTCCCTGAAATATTTTGTTTAACTTGTCTGGAATCAAATATGAAATATGACTGTTTTTCCAAGTTATGTTGGGAAACATATGGGGCTAGATTCAAGAAGAAGTTACGTCGGCGTATCTCGAGATACGCCGCGTAACTTCCAAGATGCTTCGGCGTATTCAGAAAACAAGATACGCCGGGATTGAGCTAAGATACGTGTGGCGTAATTGAATTACGCCGTCGTATCTTAGTTGCATATTTACGCTAGCCGCTAGGTGGCGCTTCCGTTGATTTACGCGTCGAATATGTAATTTAGCTGAATACGCACATCTACGAACGTACGCCCGGCCGTCGCAGTAAAGATACGCCGTTTACGTAAGGCGTTTTCAGGCGTAAAGATAAACCACCAAAAAGATACGTTCACAGCCGGCGCATGCGCAGTTAAAAAAAAAAACGTCATTTATGTGGGGTCAACGTTAATTTAAATACAACACGCCCCCTGCCTGCTAATTTGAATTGCGAGCGGATACGCCGGCCCAATTACGCTACGCCGATGCAACTTACGGAGCAAGTGCTTTGTGAATACAGCACTTGCCTGTAAAAGTTGCGGAGGCGTAGCGTAAATCGGCTACGCTACGCCCGCACAAAGATACGCTCTCCATCCTGAATCTAGCTCCATGGCGTAGAAACAATAGTGTATATATACAATTTTATTTACAAAGCTTTTTCTCACACTATGACTAACTGATATACTTAATTTTTTACCCAATTTTGTTTAGAAATTAAAAAATTGAAATTATGAAAATAATGAATTGTACCACCTATACATCTCCTCGCAAGTGACCGTGGTTTTGGATTTGGCATGCAAGATGTGACAGCCGGCCATTCCAGTACAGTAAAACCTTGGTTTGAGAGCGTTTTGCAAGACAAGCAAAATGTTTTAATACATTTTGCCTTGATATTCAAGCGATGTCTTGATATAAGAGTAGTGTCATGTCACAACTGAGTATAAAAAAGAAAAGAGGAGCCTCTAAGTGTAGTAATATGGTTACATTTAATGAAGGTACAACATATTGCTACACTTAGAGGTGCCTCTCTTCTCTTTTATACTCTGTAAAAAAAATGCTTTGATATACAAGTGCTTTGGATTACAAGCATGTTTCTGGAACAAATTATGCTTACAAACCGAGGTTTTACTGTCCTTGTCCTCGGCAAAGCCGCTGATCATCATCTAAGTAACATCAAATACTTATCCAATTAAGTCTGCCCTTACAGTACATGTTGGAAGGGATATCTCATATCTTTGGATCATTTTATATGAATATCTCACCAACATCTACATGGATATGATATCGGTCATGTAATGTCTACATCCATGTAATACACGGCTGGATATGTTTCTGATGCCCCTACATTGAAGAATCGATATGTTTGCCAAATGTCCTTATTGTCTATTTTTGCACATGTATTGCTAAATCTAAGATCAGCCAATGATGAATATGAATTAAGTTGAGGTCATTATTATTATTATTTATTACTTTTTTGTTTTATAAATATTATTCTTTTTTATTACTTTTTTGTTTTATAAATATTATTCTTTTTTATTACTTTTTTGTTTTATAAATATTATTATTACTTTTTTGTTTTATAAATATTATTATTACTTTTTTGTTTCATAAATATTATTATACAGGATTTATATAAAGCCAACAGTTTGCGCAGCGCTTTACAACACGAGGGCAGACAGTACAATTGCAATACAATACAGGAGGAATCAGAGGGCCCGACTCCTCAGAGCTTACAATCTAAGAGGGAGGGTCAGGAGAAACAAAAGGTGATACCTGTGGGGGATGAGCTGATGGAGGAAATAACAGTACAGTTGTTAGGTGGGGGCAGGGCAGGCCATGTCTTTTCAGGCACAGCCAATTTCAGCGTCAGGTCAGCCAAAGTTTCAGTTTTTGGTCAATTCTGAAGTGTTAAACCATTAGATTTTTTTTTTTTTTTACTAGTAATAAGTTAACCTCCCTGGCGGGATGATTACATCAGATTTTTTGATGCTGAAAGCGGTACAATTGTTTTGCGTGGGAATCTGGCGTCTTATATTGTAGGCCTGTAATTCTTATGCCCAGTACACACGATCGGTTCATCCGATGAAAACGGTCTGATCGTTTTTTTCCATCAGATATCCGACGAAGCTGACTTTCATCAGTCGTGCCTACACACCATCGGTTACAAATCCGATCGTGTCAGAACGCAGTGACGTAAAACACAACAACGTGCTGAGAAAAATGAAGTTCAATGCTTCCGAGCATGCGTCGATTTGATTCTGAGCATGCGTTAATTTTTAGCGTATGGATTTCCCCACAGACGATCGTTTTTTTTTCTATCGGTTTTTTAACCATCAGATAATTTAACCACTTGAGATCTGCGCTATGGACAAAAGACGTCCACAGCACGGCTCTCAAGTGCCGAGTAGACGTCTTTGGACGTCCCGTCATTGTAAGTCCCCGCGCGCGCCACTGGGTGGCACGCAGCGGGGAAAAACAGTGCACGGCGCATCGCCGAGATGCCGATGCGCGTGCCTGGCGGCCGTGATGTCCGCCAGGAACCCGCGATCGGCGGTGACACAGCAGGGACGTGGAGCTTTGTGTGTAAACACAGAGCTCCACGTCCTGTCAGGGAGAGAGGAGACAGATGCTGTGTCCCTTGTACATAGGGACACAGCATCGGTCACCTCCCCCAGTCAGTCCCCTCCCCTCCACACAGTTAGAACACACCCAGGGAATACATTTAACCCCTTCCTCACCCCCTAGTGATAACCCCTTCAATGCCAGTCACATTTATACAGTAATTAGTGCATATTTATAGCACTGATCGCAGTATAAATGTGAATGGTCCCAAAAATGTGTCAAAAGTGTCCGATGTGTCCGCAGTAATGTCGCAGTCCCAATAAAAATCGCAGATCGCCACCATTACTAGTAAAAAAAATAAAAAAATAAAAAAATAATAATTCTGTCTCCTATTTTGTAGGCGCTTATTGCGATTTTTTGTCCCCCATATATGCAGCCATGTCACCCCTACCTAGCCACCGCCTCCCGGGGAACATCACAGCATTCATTTGAATAGCTGTAGTGTTGCCGCCTGTATAGACACCACGCAACACTCAATCTAGGTAAAGAGTCACAGCTGATCACGATGTAAACAGGAAAAGCCGGTGATCGGCTTTTCCTCACTCGCATCTGTCAGACGCGAGTAGAGGAGAGCCGACCAGCTGCTCCTCTGACAGGGGGGGTTTGTGCTGATCGATTATCAGCGCAACCCCCCAGGATGCCACCAACGATGCCCACCACAGGTATGCCACCCTAGACCACCAGGGATGTCAATCAGAAATGTGTAGTGAATGCCTAATGGATGCCAATCAGTGCCCACAATGAATGCCAATCAGTGCCCACAATGGGCATCACTGATTGGCAGGCAGTATTGTTTGGCACTGATTGGCATCCATTAGTACAACACATTACAGTACATCAGTGCCCATCCGAACCACCTATCAGTGCCCATCCATGCCCATTTGTGCTACCTATCAGTGCCCATCCATGCCACCTATCAGTGTCCATCCATGCCGCCTATCGGTGCCCATCCATGCCGCCTATCGGTGCCCATCCATGCCGCCTATCGGTGCCCATCCGTGCCGCCTAACAGTGCCCATCCGTGCTGCATATCAGTGGCACCTATCAGTGCCCACCAGTGCCGCATATTAGTGCCCATCATCAGTGCCCATCAACGCCACCTCACCAGTGCCACCTCATTGTGCCCCCTCATTGGTGACCATCAGTGCCCGTCAGTGCAGTACCATCAGTGCCCATCAGTGAAGGAGAAAACATACTTTTTTTACAAAGTTTTGTAACTGAAACAAAACAAAAAAGCGTTTTTTTTCTTCTACATTTTCAGGAAATTCCCAGAGGTGATCAAATACCACCAAAAGAAAGCTCTATTTGTGGGAACAAAATGATAAAACTTTAGTTTTGGTGCAGTGTAGCACGACCGCGCAATTGTCATTCAAAGTGCAAAGCTGAAAATTGGTCTGGGCAGGAAGGGGGGTAATATTACAAATTATAATAATATAAAGATTATATATATATATATATATATATATATATATATATATAGATAGATAGATAGATAGAGAGAGAGAGAGAGAGAGAGAGAGATAGATACACACATAGATATCTATCTATATATATATATTTATCTCTCTCTCTCTCTCTCTCTCTCTCTCTCTCTCTCTCTCTCTCTCTCTCTATATATATATATATATATATATTTCTAGATAGACAGACATATATATATATATATATATATATATAAAAATAAAAACGGTATAGTTTGTAATGGAATAGAAGTTTCTACTCATTGCATTTATTTTGTAGAGTCAACAGAAAGTCGGGAATGATGGGCTTTGTCTTCAGGGCAGTTTAATGTAATCAGGTTCTGTGTTTATATGATAATGAATTTGCACATCAATTGGTGGACATGAAAGGAAAAAGAACAATACAGTGATGTTTACATTAGATAGGTCTGCCAAACTGCCACCCCATTTACATAAGATAGCGTGCAATCCAATCTTTTGAAGCGACTTCTGCACAGACATTCCGTCTCCGAGTGTCTATCAAATTACAGTGGGGAAATAATGATTTGATCCCCTGAATATTATGTAGGTTTGGCCACTTGCGCAGAAATGTACGCTCTTGAATTTTTTTCATAGGCGTATTGTAGATAATAGAGACAGAATATCAATCAAAAATCCAGAAAAAAATAAATATTATAAATTGAGTTGCAGATCAGTGACTAAGGACCCATACACACGATCAGACTTTCTGACAACAAATGTCCAGCGGACGCGTTTGATCGGACAATCCGACCGTGTGTATGCACCACCGGGTAATTGTTTCCGCTTTTTTATCGGACAAATGTTCGGTGTGAATCATGGGCGTCCGCTGAAATTTTTGCAGGGTAGCACTTCAGCAGCGGTGATACACAGTCGCATTTAACCCTTTCTTCAGACGCTAGCGGGGGTTAAAAGTGCCCCACTAGCGGCCGAATAGCGCAGCTGAAACGATGGTAAAATGCCGCTTTACCGATAACGCGGCCAGCTGGCAGTGTGAAATAGCTCTTGAGATAATTCAGCTTCACTCCATGCCCATATAAATATAGCCTAGAGAATCTACAGACCCCACTTCTGCACAGACCCCCCATTCTGCACAGACCCCCCCATTCTGCACAGACCCCCCCCATTCTGCACAGTTGGACCCCTCATTATGCACAGACCCCTCCATTCAGCACAGATAGACCCCCCTTCAGCACAGACCCCCCATTCTGTACAGACCCCTCCATTCAGCACAGATAGACCCCCCTTCTGCACAGACCCCCCATTCTGCACAGATCCGACAATTTAGTACAGTTGGACCCCCCATTATGCACAGACCCCTCCATTCAGCACAGATGGACAACTCATTATGCACAGACCCCTCCATTCAGCACAGATAGACCCCCCTTCAGCACAGACCCCCCCCCCCCATTCCGTACAGACCCCTCCATTCAGCACAGATAGACCCCCCCTTCAGCACAGACCCCCCATTCCGTACAGACCCCTCCATTCAGCACAGATGGACCCCCCATCCAGCACAACCCCCCCCCCCTTCAGCACAGATGGACCCCCCATCCAGCACAACCCCCCCCCCCTTCAGCACAGACGGACCCCCCTCCCCAATTCTGCACAGACCCCACCATTCAGTACAGTTGGACCCCCCATTATGCACAGACCCCTCTATTCAGCACAGATAGACCCCCCTTCAGCACAGACCCCCCCCCATTCCGTACAGACCCCTTCATTCAGCACAGACGGACCCCCCTCCCCCATTCTGCACAGACCACACCATTCAGTACAGATAGACCCCCCATTATGCACAGACCCCTTCATTCAGCACAGATAGACCCCCCTTCAGCAAAGACCCCCCATTCCACACAGACCCCTCCATTCAGCACAGATGGACCCCCCATTCAGCACAAACCCCATCTTCAGCACAGATGGACCCCCCTCCCCCATCCCATTCAGTACTTCAGATCAGCCATTAGCACGGCACAGGCAGCAGGTTCCCTCTCCCCCTGTGTACACACAAACACTGTAGGGGGAGGCGGCTTCACTCTGCTCGCTGTGCCTGTGTGACATCCGACCTGGGACTGCTCAGACAGCCCGCGGCCACGAGACTCTTCAACACCTTCTTGATTTTCCAGGGGGGTCATTTGCCGCCCCCCCGCCCATGGTGTGAATGCTCTCAAACGTTTCATTAACAAATGTCTGATGGAGTCTAAATGGTCCAACCTAATTAATAAACCTAGTATATGTGTGTTTATATACAGCAGGGGTCTCCAAACTTTCTAAACAGAGGGCCAGTTCATTATCCTTCAGGCTGGGCTCGCACTATTGCGAAATGGATCCGAGTTTTCACACATCCAATTTGCATGACAGGAAAGTGTGACCGGCTTGCAAAGGAGCAGGTTTGCACATCTCTGGGGGCGCCTGCGGAGCGCGCTGCAGAAGAGTCCTGTGCGTCTTTGGCTCCGTTTCAAGTCCGAATTTAGCCCAAAATTCTGACCAAATTCAGACCTTAAATGGGCAACTGGGACGCACTGGACCTCCTGCCTTGGGCCGCTCTGCACTAAGACCGCTTTCACACAGAGGGCGTATTGCAGGCGCTATAGAGGTAAAAATAGCGCCTGCAATCCGCCCTTTAAAAGCTGCTCCATTGTTTCCGGTGTGAAAGCCCGAGAGCTTTCACACTGGAGCGTTGCCCTAGCAGGACGGTAAAAAAAGTTCTGCTAGCCGCTTCTCTGGAGCGGTGTAGGAGCTGTGTGTTTACCGCTCCTCCACCGCTGCCACTCATTGAAAGCAATGGGGCAGAGCGACTATACCGCCGCAATGTGCTGCTTCAGCAGCGCATTGCGGGCGGTTTTAACCCTTTCTCGGCTGCTAGCGAGGGTTAAATCCACAACGTTAGCAGCCGAAATCCGGCACAAATCCACCCATATCGTGTCGGCGGTAAAAATAGCGGCATTTTACCGCTGACGCTATGGGCGGCTCATTGTGAAAGGGGGCATAGGCGAGACAACCCCTTTCGGATCTGCCTGTCCGCATAGCATACTAGCTCATTATGTATTACTTACCTGAGATCGAAGCCCCCACAGCCATCCTCGACCCCCCTCGGGCCGCGGACATCTCTCCCGGAGCTCGCTTTCGGGTATCGTGGCTCTGGCGCTGTGCATCACTCCTGTGCATGCTGCGCGTGGGAGCCGCCGGTTACGGCACAGCTAAATGAAGCAACGGCAAGACGTGCCATTGCTTCAGTGCACATGTGCCGATCACTTCAGCACATGCAGACACAGGGGGATATCTCCTAAACCGTGCTGGTTTAGGAGATATCCAGGCTAGCTACAGGTAAGCCTTAATATAGGCTTACCTGTAGCAAACAAATAAAAAAAGGGTTTACAACCACTTTAAGAGCAATAGTGTCCCATCATTGGTATTAGTGGGAGGAATTGTGCCCCATCATTGGTGTCAGTGGGAGGAATAGTGACCCATCATTAGTGTCAGTTGGAGGAATAGTGACCCATCATTGGTGTCAGTGGGAGGAATAGTCCCTCATCATTTGTATCAGTTGGCGGAATAGTGCCCCATCATTGGTATCAGTTGGAGGAATAGTGCCCCATCATTGGTATCAGTTGGAGGAATAGTGCCCCATCATTGGTGTCAGTTGGAGGAATAGTGACCCATCATTGGTGTCAGTGGGAGGAATAGTGTCCCATCATTGGTGTCAGTGGGAGGAATAGTGTCCCATCATTGGTGTCAGTGGGAGGAATAGTGATCCATCATTGGTATCAGTTGGAGGAATAGTGCCCCATCATTGGTATCAGTGGGAAGAATCGTGCCCCATCATTGGTGTCAGTGGAAGGAATAGTGTCCCATCATTGGTGTCAGTGGGAAGAATAGTGTCCCATCATTGGTGTCAGTGGCAGGAATTATGCTGCATTGTTAATGTCAGTGAAAAGAATAGTGCCTCAAGTGCCGGATAAAAGCAAAAAAAGGGTGACAAAGTGTCTCCTGCGCCCACTATTGATGCACCGCCACTGGTTATTCGGAGCATTCGGTAAAAAAAAATGAAATTGTAATTCGGAGACCCAAATCATGAATAACGAAAAATTTATCGGAATATTAAATCGGAATGAAACTAACCGCATATGTCTACCCCCTACTGACACTGACACTTGTTCTCATATTAAAATCAATGATGGCGCACTGATGCCGGGGCATTTTCTACACCCACTAGCCACAGTAAAGCCCCCCTAAAGGTTGAAGGACAGTAAATTGTCCCTTTGCTTATAAAGTTTGGAGACCCCCGCTGTATGGGGATGATGGAGAGCAGGCATGGACTGGCCAATCGGGACTTTCCCGGTGGGCCGATGGCTCAGTGGGCCGGCTTTGGTGACAGTGGACCACCGCCCCCCTCCGCTCCTCTGTCTCTCCCCCCCGCTGCACTCACCTCTTTTCCCTGGCTAGTTAACTTCAGAGTGATTGAATACAGACATGTATACAGTACGTTGCTTTGAATCTGCCGCCTAACAGGTGCCCGTCGCAAGTTTCATGACTGTGCCCGCGGACTCGATGTCCGCTGGTGTCCTGCAGTCACGGGGTCACGGAGCTGCAGAAGGGGAGGGGCCAGTGTAAACAAGGCATTTCCCTGTTCTGCCTAGTGACAGGACAGAGAGCAGTGATCACTGTCATGTCACTTGTAGCCCCGCCCACTCGCAGTTAGAATCACTCCCTAGGACACACTTAACCCCTTCCTCACCCCCTACTGGTTAACCCCTTCCCTGCCAGTGTCATTTTCACAGTAATCACTGTATTTTTATAGCACCGATTGCTGTATAAACTACAACAGTCCCAAAATAGCATCAAAAGTGTCCGCCGCAATATCGCAGTCATGATAAAAATCACAGATCGTCGCAATTACTAGTAAAAAAAAAATAATAAAAATGCCATAAAACTATCCCCTATTTTGTAGACGCTATAACTTTTGCGCAAACCCATCAATAAACGCTTATTGCGTTTTTTTTTACCAAAAATATGTAGAAGAATACGTATCGGTCTAAACTGAGGAAAAAAAATGTTTTTATATAATTTTTGGGATCATTTATTACAGCAAATAGTAAAAAATATTGCATTATTTTTTTTTTAAATTGTCGATCTTTTTTTGTTTATAGCTCAAAAAATAAAAACCGCAGAGGTGATCAAATACCACCAAAAGAAAGCTCTATTTGTGGGGAAAAAAGGACGCCGATTTTGTTTGAGTGCAACGTCGCACGACCGCGCAATTGTCAGCAAAAAGCGAAGCAGTGCCGAATCGCAAAAAATAGCCCAGTCGTTGGGCAGACAAATCCTCCGGGGGCTGAAGTGGTTAAAACCAATGATGGGTCACTGATGTCGGGGAATTTTCTGCACCCACTAACCACAGTGCAGCCCCCCCCCCCTAAAGGTTGAAGGACAGTAAATTGACCCTTTGTCTAGAAAGTTTGGAGACCCCCGCTGTAGGGGGTTGATGGAGAGGATTTGAATCACTAGATCACATTTCAACAAGTTTGAAAAGCTTTCCAGCTACCGGAGGTGCTCATCCCCTCCCCCGACACGAGCCCCACATGGCCTAATCCTTGGCCAACCATCAGTTTGAGTCAATGGATTGGGACGGAGTCGGGATGTCTATGGCCGGCCGAGGACAACATGTCAAGGTGTTTTCCTACAAGCACTCTTTGCATATGCAGGACATTCTGTTTTTGAAATGTTAATCAGATTCACTTAAAATGTTTCCCTTTGGCCCTGAAGCTGTTTGACTGTCCATTGGATGATAAGATTTGGAACTATTTTCTCTGGAAAGCCACGCTTTAAATTCCTTAACCACTTAAGACCCGGACCATTATGCAGGTAAAGGACCTTGCCCCTTTTTGCGTTTCGGCACTGCGTCGCTTCAACTGACAATTGCGCGGTCATGCGACGTGGCTCCCAAACAAAATCGCCGTCCTTTTTTCCCCACAAATAGAGCTTTCTTTTGGTGGTATTTGATCACCTCTGCGTTTTTTTTTTTTTGCGCTATAAACAAAAATAGAGCGATAATTTAAAAAAAAAAACAATATTTTTTTGCTATAATAAATATCCCCAAAAAAAGATATAAAACATTTTTTTTCTTCAGTTTACATATTCTTCTACATATTTTTGGTTAAAAAAAATAACAAAATAAGTGTTTATCGATTGATTTGCGCAAAAGTTACAAACCCAGATTCACAAAGACTTACGCCGATGTATCTACCGATACGCCGTCGTAAGTCCAAATGTGCGCCGTCGTATCTATGCGCCGATTCCTTAACCACTTGCTTACTGGGCACATATACCCCCCTCCTGCCCAGGTGAAATTTCAGCTTCCGGCACTGCGTCGCTTTAACTGACAATTGCGCGGTCATGCGACGTGGCTCCCAAACGAAATTGACGTCCTTTTTCCCCAAAAATAGAGCTTTCTTTTGGTGGTATTTGATCACCTCTGCGGTTTTTATTTTTTGCGCTATAAACAAAAAAGTGCGACAATTTTGAAAAAATTGCTATAATAAATATCCCAATTTAAAAGAAAAAAAATAAACATTTTTTTTTCTCAGTCTACTCTAGGCTGATACAGATTCTTCTACATATTTTTGTTAAAAAAAAAAAAAAAAAAAAAAAAATCGCAATAAGCGACTGGTTTGCGCAAAAGTTATAGCGCCTACAAAATAGGGGGCAGAATTATTATTTTTTATTATTTATTTTTTTACTAGAAATGGCGGCGATCTGCGATTTTTATTGGTACTGCGACATTATGGCGGACACATCAGACACTTTTGACACATTTTTGGCGCCATTCACATTTATACTGCGATCAGTGCTATAAATATGCACTAATTACTGTATAAATGTGACTGGCATTGAAGGGGTTAACACTAGGGGGTGAGGAAGGGGTTAAATGTATTCCCTACATAGTGTTCTAACTGTGGGGGGAGGGGGGTGACTGGGGGGGTGACCGACCTGTGTCCCTATGTACAAGGGACACAGATCGGTCTCCTCCTCTCCAGAGACAGTACAAAACAGATTATAGCGCACACATGCAAAAATGACATTTATCCTGCAAGGCTAGTTAAAAACACCTGAACATATTTAAAAATACTGGGGTTTGGTCACACTATATGGGGTCATATAGTGCTAAGCCCACTTACTGCGACAAAGTACCCCAAATTAGTGGGTCCTACCCTAGTAATAGAATGAAAGAACCTGGGTCTCAACCATGGGAGATAAACTCCTCTATGGGCCAGATTCAGGTAGAGTTAGGCTGGAATATCCAGTGATCCGCCAGCCTAACTGTCGCTTTAAGCCGGCGTTGGAGTTCCGATGCGAGCAGCGTAATTGTAATTGAATTTCGCCATCGCATCGTTACTTCAACTTAAAAATGGCGCCGGGGGCGTTCCCGCTGATTAACGCTGAAAAAATATGTTAATCAGCGGGAGTCGGAAATTCACGATCGTTTTCGGGCGCGACGCAGTGACTTTCCGGAAGCTATACGCGACGTAAAGATAAAGCAGCCCCCTAGTGGAGTATCCTATGTTAAGTATAGCCGTCGTCATCGCGTCGGGAAAAAAAAAAATCGCGTCGCTTGCGTAAAACATTCATGAATGGGGATGTGACGTCATTGACGTTCACTGACAGAATTTGGAGCATGCGCACTGGGATGCATTGACAGTCGACGCATGCGCAGTACGTTCGCCGCGGGATCGCGCTTAGTTTAAATAATACACGCCCCGTACCCGCCCAATTTGAATTCAGCCGGCTCATTTGCGATGCGCTGCCGCAACTTTAGGAGCAAGTGCTTCATGAATAACAGCACTTGCTCCTAAAATTTCGGCAGAGTAACGTAAATGAGAAGCGTTACTCCAGAGCAAAGATGCTCCCATCTACCTGAATCTGGCCCTATGTGGGAGAACTAAAGGGTTTCTTCCTATACACTGGTGGCCACTAATGTGAGGTAATGAAGAGGGGGAGGGGTGCTCCAGCCCAAGAGACCTGGTCAGAGTCTATACAAAATACAAAAAGATACTTGGGGGGCACACCCTAAAAATGCTATACATTTAAGATGGTGCTCCCATGGTTGAGACCCAGGTTCTTTCATTCTATTACTAGGGTAGGACCCACTAATTCGGGGTACTTTGTCGCAGTAAGTGGGCTTAGCACTATATGACCACATATAGCATGGGTCCCCAAACTACGGCCCTCCAGCTGTTCAGGAACTACAATTCCCATCATGCCCTAGTCATGTCTGTGAATGTCAGAGTTTTACAATGCCTCATGGGACTTGTAGTTCCGCAACAGCTGGAGGGCCGTAGTTTGAGGATCCCTGCCATATAGTGTGACCAAACCCCCGTATTTTTGAATATGTTCAGGTGTTTTTAACTAGCCTTGCAGGATAAATGTCATTTTTGCATGTGTGCGCTATAATCTGTTTTGTACTGTATTTGGTCTTATAGCAGCACCATCTTAAATGTATAGCATTTTTAGGGTGTGCCCCCCAAGTATCTTTTTGTACTCTCCAGAGACAGGACGCTGTCTCTGTGTAAAACGGCAATGAGAGATGATCTGGTATGTTTACATATGAGATCATCTCTCATTCGCCGCACAAATCGCATAGCAAACGGCCACTCTGATTGGCCGTTCGCCGCGATCTGTGATTGGCTGTGTCCAAGGGACACGGCCAACACAGAGCTTCCCCGCAGCGCGCTCTGGAGCGCGCTGGGAACGCCCGGACGGGTGGCCGTCAAAAGACGGCGGCTTGGATATTCAGACCCGCGCTGTAGACGTCATTCGGCTATAGCGCGGGTCTGAAGTGGTTAAATCAGATACGCCTGAATTTTGCCAAGATACGTGCATATTTACGCTGGACGCATTCGGCGTTCCCATTCTAAATATGCAAATGAGCAAGGTACGCCTGACGCAGTAATCTACGACGTTTACGTAAGGCGTTTTTCCGGCGTAAAGATAAACCACCAAAAAGGTAGCGCATCCCATGCAAGGTATGGACGTCGGAATAGCCATAGTTTTTACGTAGTTTACGTAAATCGTACGTGAATGGGGCTGTGACGTTCACGTCGTAGGCAGTGTTCGACGTGTATCTTAGGCATTCTATTCGACGTGATTCTGCGCATGCGCCGTTTGCTCGGCCGCTCATTTACATGGGGTCACAGTTCATTTAAATGAAGCACGCCCACTACCTGCCTACTTTGAATTAGGCCGGCTTACGCCGGTCTATTTACACTACGCCGGCGCAACTGCTTTGAGAATTCTGTTCTGGGCTCCCTGTTTTACGTTGGCGTAGCGCATATGAGATGTGCTACGCCGTCCAAAAAATACGCCGCTGTACCTGAATCTGGCCCATAGCGTTTACAAAATAGGGGATCGTATTATGGCATTTTTATTAATATTTTAGGAAAATGATAAATGGTTGCCAATTTTTTTTTTTTACAAATAAATATGTGAAAAGTGTGGGGGGGTACATTTGTATAGCCCCCTACCCCAAAGCAACCCCCCACATGTTGAGGGCATGTTGCCTGGTATGGTTCAGGGGGGCACTCGCTAGTCCCCTTTCCTTTCCAGACCTGCCAGGCTGCATCCTGGATAAGGGTCTGGTATTGATTTTTGGGGGGGGGGTCCCATGCTGTTTTTTCCTTTTTTTTTTTTTTTCAATAGCCGTTTGCCAGTAATTGTAACTGTAAGGCCGGATTCACACTTGTGCGGTGCAAATTTCAGCTCTCTTATCTCTGCAGAATGGCTGCACTGCTACCTCTCTATCCAATGAAGAGCTGAGTACCCCGGGCAAAGTAAGAGTGTGTTCTTGACGCGGGACTTTCCAGGGCTCGGGTAAGTAAAATGAGGGGCTGGGGGGGCCGGTAATGGTCAGATGTTTTTTTGCATTAAGGGGAAAAAACATCTGACCATTACCGGCCTCCCCAGCCCCCCATTTTACTTACCTGAGCCCTGGAAAGCATGGGGATTTACAACCCCTTTAAAACAAATGCAACCAGCACATTGGGGGACCTTAAGCCCTTGGCGCCCAGTGTACATAAATTTGCTGCTCCTCTGGGCCTGGCTTCTTTTCGCAGGGTCGCATTTTTGTGTATATCTGTCTTTGTGTTGGGAGCACGGCACAGGGCATGCTTTCAGCACACAGAGACCCCCGGGCCCCATACTAATAATTGGGACCCAGGACTCCTGATTCTGCGTCACCTGATTGCCTCTGGTTGGCAATTATAGTGATCAGTCATGGTGAAGCCCACCCCCGTGTTTCTCTCTCTGAATGGAGGGGAGAGATACATCGAGGGACGTTGGAAGGAGGGTGACTGACCCCAGAAAGGTAAGTACCGGGTCAGGGGGGGAGGAGGGAGCAATCTACCAGCATTTTACAGGGCACAGTGGCGACAATTGATGGGCACAGTGGCTGCGTTTGGCATGGCACAGTGGTTACGATTAATGGGCACAGTGGGGACAATTGATGGGCACAGTGGCAACAATTGATGGGCACAGTGGCGACAATTGATGGGCACAGTGGCGACAATTCATGGGCACAGTGGCGACAATTCATGGGCACAGTGGCGACAATTCATGGGCACAGTGGCGACAATTCATGGGCACAGTGGCGACAATTCATGGGCACAGTGGCGACAATTCATGGGCACAGTGGCGACAATTGATGGGCACAGTGGCGACAATTGATGGGCACAGTGGCGACAATTGATGGGCACAGTGGCTGCGTTTGGCATGGCACAGTGGTTACAATTTATGGGCACAGTGGTTACAATTTATGGGCACAGTGGCGACAATTGATGGGCACAGTGGTGACAATTGATGGGCACAGTGGTGACAAATGATGGGCACATTGGCGAAAATTGATGGCACAGTGGCTGCGTTTGGCATGGCACAGTGGTTACAATTGATGGGCACAGTGGTGACAATTGATGGGCACAGTGGTAACAATTGATGGGCACAGTGGCTGTGTTTGATGGCATGACACAGTGGTTACAATTGATGGGCACAGTGGTAACAATTGATGGCACAGTGGCTGCGTTTGATGGTACAGTGGTTACGTTTGGCATGGCACAGTGGCGACAATTGATGGCACAGTGGTAACAATTGATGGGCACATTGGTGACAATTGATGGGCACATTGGTGACAATTGATAGGCACATTGGTGACAATTGATAGGCACATTGGTGACAATTGATGGGCACAGTGGCGATAAATTATGGCACAGTTTTATACAGCTGAATTAAAATATATTTTTTTATTTTTCCACTATTTTGGGACAGTGTTCTTTGATAATAAAAATAAATAAATCAGGTGACAGTTTAATGTAATCAGGTCCTGTGTTTATATGATAATGAATTAATAAATCAATTCAGCGATGGTAAAGACAAAAGAACAATACAGTGATGTTTACATTAGATAGGTCTGCCAAACTGCCATTCCATTTACATAAGATAGCGTGCAATCCAATCTTTTGAACTGACTTCTGCACAGACATTCCATCTCAGGCTCTGTGTGTCTATCAAATATTGAGAGAATTTAAGGGGAACAATACCAAAGAGTATTAACCACTTCCTTATTGGGCACTTAAACCCCCCTCCTGCCCAGACCAATTTTCAGCTTTCAGCGCTGACACACTTTGAATGACAGTTGCACGGTCATACGACACTGTACTCCAGGGGTGTCAAACTCAATTTTATCGCGGGCCGCATCAGCATTATGGTTGCCCTCAAAAGGGCCGGTTGTATCTGTAAGATTAGATGTCCAGTGCATCCCTTCCCCTTACATTAGATGTCAAGAGTTATTTTGTTAAAATAAAAAGACCGAATATATATATATATATATATATATATATATATATATATATATATATTTTATAATTTTTTATAACATTTTGCAAACAGGTAATTTTTCTCCTCTATTGACATACGCTGATGAGGCTGCACCAGGGGCGGACTGACCATTGGCACTCTCGGGCACTGCCCGAGGGCCCAATGCCACTAGGGGGCCCCATCAGGGTTGCCAGGCTCATTAAAACCAGGACAGTATGTACAAATCTGTGTTTTTTTTTTTACATCTGTCCCTGATATGTCCGAAACCGACATGCTTTTGATGTCCTGGCATGGTGGCCATCTGTGAGCCTGGGGGCCCCCTAATCTTCTATTACCTGGAGTCCACCACTGGGCTGCACTGATGGGCTGAACAGATGGGCAATGATAGGCGGCACTGGTGGGCACTGATAGGCAGCACTGATGGGTGGCACTGAAGGGCATTGATAGGTGGCACTGGTGGGCACTAAGAAGTGGCACTAATAGGTAGCATTGATAGGTGGCACTGATAGGTAGCAGTGATGGGCACTGATGGGTGGCAATAATGGGCACTGGTAGGTTACACTGAGAGGCAGCATTGCTAGGTGGCACTGATGAGGCACTGGTGGGCATCGATAGGTGGCACTTGTGTGCATTTATGGGTGGCACTGTGGGCACTGCCAGGTAGCAATGGCAGGTGGCACTGACAGGCCGTATTTATGGGCACTGATGAGCATGATGTGCCTCCTTCCTATTCGGGACCGACGTCCCTTGTGCACAAGCCAGTGATCCTTTGTTTACATCACATGCTCAGCTGTCATTGGCTCACAGCTGATCATGTGGTAAGGACCTCAACTGAGGGGAAAAAAATGTTTTATATCATTTTTGGGGGAGATTTATTATAGCAAAGAGTAAAAAATATTGCTTTTTTTTCCAAAATTGTCGCTCTATTTTTGTTCATAGCGCAAAAAATAAAAACCGCAGAGGTGATCAAATACCATCAAACGAAAGCTCTATTTGTGTGGAAAAAAGGACGTCAAATTTGTTGAGCACAACGTCGCACGACCGCGCAATTGTCAGTTAAAGCGACGCAGTGCCGAATTGCAAAAAGTGCAGTTAAAGTGTACTATATATTATGTATTATATAATAATCTTGTAAAAATGTTTCCTTTAGATTTACCAAAACCATAGAATATGAGGTCACACCTAAACACTTCCTATTTGTATGCAATGATGGGGCACCACACCCACTAGCCACAGTCCGGCCCCCACTAAAGATTGAAGGACAGTAAATTGGCCATTTGCTTAGAAAGTTTGGAGACCTCTGCCAAGGCCGCCATCAGGAATTTTGGGGCCCCTTACACAGCTTAAGGCATGGGCCCCCCGGAGCAGAGAACAGGAGGGGGAGCGCCACAAATTGAGAGGCGGGGGGGGGGTGTCACTGGCGAATTGAGAATGGGGAGGGGAGGTGCCGCTAATCGAGAACCGGGGAGGGGCTGCCGCCGCAAATTAAGGTATTTTTTTTAAAAAAGGGGGGGATGCCATCAGGACCTCTATGGACCGCTGGGCCCCTTAGAGGTTGAGAGGGGGGGGGGGCTTTGGGTGCTGACGGAAAGACAAATTAAAACAAAAAATAGATAAATAATAAAACAAATATATAAAAAAGGGGATGCCATCCAGGCCCCTTAGAGGTCGGAGGCTTTGGGTGCGGATGAAAACAAAGAAGGGGATGCCATCTGGGGCCCTGTGGACCAACGGGCCCCTTAGAGGTGGGGGGGGGGCTCTGGGTGCTGACCGAAATAAATAAATAAATAAATACAAATAAAAAAGTGGAAAATTGCCATCTGGGGCCCTGGGGATCACCAGGCCCCTTAGAGGTGGGAGGGGGATTTGGGTGCTATGGATTTTTTTTAATTAATAAAAAAAAAAAAAGAGGGGGATGCCATCCAGGGCCCTGGGGACCACCGGGCCCCTTAGAGATAAGGGGGGGCTTTGGGTGCTGATGAAAAAAAAAAAAAAAAACGAAATAAGAAGATAATAATAATAAAAAATAAAAAAAGAAGAGGGATGCCTTTCGGGGCCCTGGGGACCACCGGACCCCTTAGAGGTGGGGGGGGGGGGGGGGCTCTGGGTTCTGACAGAAAGAAATAAATAAATAATAAAAAAGTGGGGGATGCCATCTGGGCCCTGGAGACCACCAGGCCCCTTAGAGGTCAAGGGGGCTTCGGGTGCTGACGAACACATTTTTTTTTTTAAAAAGGGGGGTGCCACTCGGGGCTCTGGGGACCACGGGGCCCCTTAAAGTTGGGGGGGGGGATTTGGGTGCTGACGATTATTTTTTTTAATTAATAAGAAATAAATAAAAGAAGAGGGGGATGCCATCCAGGCCCCTGGGGACCACCAGGCCCCTTTAGGGGTTATGGGGGCTCCGGGTACTAACGAAAAAAAAAGGGGGATGCCATCCAGGCCCCTGGGGACCACCCAGCCCCTTACAAATGTACTGCCTGTACCCCCCTGATGGCAGCCCTGACCCCTGCTGTAGGGGGATGATGGAGAGGCTTAGAATTACTGGACATTTGTTGCACCAAAACTTTCAACAAGTTTGAAAAACCTCTGTGTGTAATAACCAGCATTTCCAGCTGCTCATCCCCTCCCCCGACACGAGCCCCACATGGCCTAATCCTTGGCCAACCATCAGTTTGAGTCAATGGATTGGGACGGAGTCGGGATGTCTATGGCCGGCCGAGGACAATGTGTCAAGGTGTTTTCCTACAGGGCTAATAAATTAGCACTTTTTACATATGCATGCCATTGAATCTGTAAATCCGGCAATTGCAGCTTCCAGAAGTGCTTGTGTGGCCACCTTAGGACAATGTGTGGGGGCGTGTCCTACATTTCCACACATACTCATCATTAGAACTCTTTGCACATGCATGTCATTGGATTTGTTTTTCAAATGTTAATCAGATTCCCTTAAAAAGTTCCATTTGGTCCTCAAGCTTGGCTAATAAGATGTGGGAAAGCCACGCTTTAACCTCTTCCATACCGGGGGGCACTTACGCCCCTTCCTGCCCAGGACAATCTTCAGCTTTCAGCACTGTCGCACTTTGAATGACAATTGCGCGGTCATGGAACACTGAACACAAACTACATTTTTATATATTTTTTCCCCACAAATAGAGATTTCTTTTGGTGGTATTTGATCACCTCTGCGGTTTTTATTTTTTTGCTAAACAAACTAAAAAATACCAACAATTAAAAAAAATATATTTGTTTTTCTTCATTTCTGTCATAACATTTTGTTTTCCCTTTTACTGATGGGCACTAATGAGTTGGCACTGATGAGGAGGCACTGATATGTAAAACTGATGGGCACTGATAGGTGGCACCGATAAGGCAGCACTGATGGGCACTAATGAGGAGGCACTGATACGTAGAACTAATGGGCACTGATAGGCAGCACTGATGGGCACTGATATGTAGAACTGATGGGCACCAATAGGCGGCACTGATTGGCACTGACAAGTGGCGCTGATGGGCAGCACTGATGATGAGGTACTGATAAGTACAGACAGGTGTTACTGCTGGGCAGCGATTGGCACTGTGGTGGGCACTTGCAGAGTTTATTATTAGGGCACTGGTTGGCAAGCGATTGGCACATCTGAGGGGCCGTGTTGATAATCAATGTTCTGATTATCAGCACAGACACACACCTCCTCCCCCCCCCCGACAGGGAGAGCGCCACCGATCGTCTCTCCCTGTCAGTGCAAACAGAGGAATGCCGGCTTCCTGGTTCACGCAAAGATCAGCTGTGATTGGTCACAGCTGATCACATGGTAAGAAGCCTCTGACAGGACATTCTGAAATGTCTTTCTGGACGTTGGACTGCTGTAAAAAAGCGCGTTAATCAGCGTTTTTTAGCCACTTCAGCCCCGGAGGATTTGGCTGCCCAATGACCGTGCCATTTTTTGCGATTCGGCACTTCGCCGCTTTGACAATTGCGCGGTCGTGCGACGTGGCTCCCAAACAAAATTTACGTCCTTTTTCCCCACAAATAGAGCTTTCTTTTGGTGGTATTTGATCACCTCTGCATTAGAGCGACAATTTTGAAAAAAAAAAAATGTGAAAAAAAAAATTTGAAAAAAAAAAAAATGCAATATTTTTAACTTTTTGCAATAATAAATTTCCCCCAAAAATATATAAAAAAACAATTTATTTCCTCAGTTTAGGCCGATACGTATTTTTCTACATATTTTTGGTTAAAAAGAAAAAAAAACCGCAATAAGCGTTTATTGATTGGTTTGCGCAAAAGTTATAGCTTTTAGAAAATAGGGGATAGTTTTATGGCATTTTTATTATTTATTTTTTTTACTAGTAATGGCGGCGATCAGCGATTTTTTTTCGTGACTGCGACATTATGGCGGACACATGACACATTTTTCGGACCATTGTCCTTTAACGAAAAGTGCTCTAAAAATGCACTGATTACTGTAAAAAGGACAATGGCAGTGAAGGGGTAACCACTAGGGGGCGAAAAGGGGTTAAGTGTGCCCCAAGGGAGCGATTCTTACTGTAGGGGGGCGTGGCTAGACTATAAACAGGGAACAGACGATCAGTGACAAGCCACAGGGAAGAACAGGGGAAAGTGAAAAACGGGGGAAAGGGAAGAACGGGGGAAAGGGAAGAACGGGGAAAGGGAAGAACGGGGGAAAGGGAAGAACGGGGGAAAGGGAAGAACGGGGGAAAGGGAAGAACGGGGGAAAGGGAAGAACGGGGGAAAGGGAAGAACGGGGGAAAGGGAAGAACGGGGGAAAGGGAAGAACGGGGGAAAGGGAAGAACGGGGGAAAGGGAAGAACGGGGGAAAGGGAAGAACGGGGGAAAGGGAAGAACGGGGGAAAGGGAAGAACGGGGAAAGGGAAGAACGGGGGAAAGGGAAGAACGGGGGAAAGGGAAGAACGGGGGAAAGGGAAGAACGGGGGAAAGGGAAGAACGAGGGAAAGGGAAGAACGAGGGAAAGGGAAGAACGAGGGAAAGGGAAGAACGAGGGAAAGGGAAGAACGGGGAAAGGTTTGTTTACACTCACCTCTCCCCGTTCTTCAGCTCCTGTGACCGATCGCGGGACACCGGCGGCGATTGGGTCAGAGAGTTCCACGGGTGCGGTCACAGAGCTTCGAACTGGGTCGCGACTGGACACGTACCTGTTCGTGCCTGTGCCCAGCCGTGCCATGCCATTCTGCAGACATATATCGGCGTTAGGCGGTCCTTAAGTGGTTAAGAAACTTCTGTAGGAGACTGGTAAAATGTTGGAGGAGAAGGCTAGAAATCGCTGCCATTGCAGTCCTTTTACAAATTCTGCTCCCGTTACTGATATGTGCGACCCAAAGGCTGCACAAGGAATGCCAAAGGGCCTCAGGTTGACCTGTAGGATGCAAAAAATCTTTTTCCATCTCATATTAAATCTATCTTAGACAGCAACTGGATCTGGTGAGTTTGTACTCTTCATATTGGATGACGGCTGAGACACTACGGAGGAGGATTTTTACATTGTTGACCACTATGGTCTACATAGGAACTTTATTATTTATACATTATTTGATGGACACTTGATGCATTATGTATGAAATGTAATTTTAGAAGCACTGCATTTTTTTTATATGTTTAAAGGGTCACTAAAGGAAAAAAAATGTTTTTGCTGAAATGACTGTTTACATGGTATAGACACATAAAAGTTAACCGATTCCTTTTAAAAATGATTAAAAATTGATAAAAAAAACCAATCATATAATGTACCTCTAGTTTCACTTTCGTTTTTAAAATGATTTCATGTTTCTGTGAAGTAGAGACACACACAAAACAAAAACAAACAAATACAGGGCAGTGTTTTGTTTTTAAAATGAATCTGATTGGTTCTGAGGAGTTTTGGACACACAGTAATGACAGCTTGGACCACAGTGAAAATCTGCCATGAGTTTTTTCATAAGGAGTCAGACAACCAGGAAGTGTGGAAATCAGAGAAGTATTACAGCAACTTCAAAGCAAAAAAACGAACAATGAGAACATGAAAACTGCACTGCATTAAGGTAAAGGAAGCTATTTAGCTAAAAAAAAAATGTTTTAGTGAGCCTTTAGGACGGTGTTCAGTATATCCACACTCTCTGACCAACCTAATACCAACACAGGTTCCATAGTGTAGCGGTTATCACGTCTGCTTTACACGCAGAAGGTCCTGGGTTCGACCCCCAGTGGAACCATTTTATAATATGAAAATCAGATAATGACTTTCTGGAAGGCAGAGTTTGGAACGTCCCTCACACAACCCAAAGAAAAGCAATAAAAGTTGAAGTTCACTTTTACAGACAATCTGTAATTTGAATTTATAATGGACCCCCTTCCCCCCCCCTTAAACCCACTAACACACAGCTCCTTTCTCTATCTGCAATGTAGATAGGGTTCCTGACTCTCCTGTAGTCCAAGGGAGGGGGTGAGCACGACACTCCACACCAGGGAGAAAGCCTCGCATTACTGTGTGGAGTTAGACAGAAGAACAGGAAGTGAGGATTTCTCAGAAGAAATAAGGACATTTAAAAGCAAAATGGAAGGATGAGGTAAGTGAATGAGGACTGCACTATGGTAAAGGAAGCTATTTAGGGAAAAAAAGTTGTACCTTTAGGGGCCTTTTTACACGGACGGATAGAATGGTGCTTTTAGCTGTGGATTTTACCGCAGCTAGAAGCTCTCCTATGACATCATTCACACACTACGGTTACCTGCGGGGTTTTTTTCCCCGCGGTTTTGTGAGGATAGAAAAAATAGAACTGGACGTGTCCAGCTGCAAAATCCCACAGCTATCGGCACATAACCGCGGGGAATCGCAGTGCACTGTGTCAGCTGCGTTTGGCATGAATCTTGAAGAAGAGAAGAGCAGAAGAAGGCGACAGAAGAAGAGAAGAAGGGAAGAGGAGCAGAAGAAGGCGACAGAAGAAGAGAAGAAGGGAAGAAGAGCAGAAGAAGGCGACAGAAGAAGAGAAGAAGGGAAGAGGAGCAGAAGAAGGCGACAGAAGAAGAGAAGAAGGGAAGAAGAGCAGAAGAAGGCGACAGAAGAAGAGAAGAAGGGAAGAAGAGCAGAAGAAGGCGACAGAAGAAGAGAAGAAGGGAAGAAGAAGAAGAAGGCGAAAGAAGGGAAGAAGAGCAGAAGAAGGCGACAGAAGAAGAGAAGAAGGGAAGAAGAGCAGAAGAAGGCGACAGAAGAAGAGAAGAAAAGAGGAGCAGAAGAAGGCGGCGAAGACAGAAGAAAAAAAGAGCAGAAGAAGGCGACAGAAGAAGAGAAGAAGGGAAGAGAGCAGAAGAAGGCGACAGAAGAAGGGAAGAGGAGCAGAAGAAGAGAAGAAGGGAAGAGGAGCAGAAGAAGGCGACAGAAGAAGAGAAGAAGGGAAGAGGAGCAGAAGAAGGCGACAGAAGAAGAGAAGAAGGGAAGAGGAGCAGAAGAAGGCGACAGAAGAAGAGAAGAAGGGAAGAAGAGCAGAAGAAGGCGACAGAAGAAGGGAAGAGGAGCAGAAGAAGGCGACAGAAGGAGAAGAAGGGAAGAAGAGCAGAAGAAGGCGACAGAAGAAGAGAAGAGCAGAAGAAGGCGACAGAAGAAGAGAAGAGCAGAAGAAGGCGACAGAAGAAGAGAAGAAGGGAAGAGGAGCAGAAGAAGGCGACAGAAGAAGAGAAGAAGGGAAGAAGAGCAGAAGAAGGCGACAGAAGAAGAGAAGAAGGGAAGAAGAGCAGAAGAAGGCGACAGAAGCCCGGGCACCCCCCGCAAAAGATGTCCCAGAAGACCGAGGGAGGGGCCGCTGTAAAAGAGCTAAAGAAGAAAGCGCCCCCCCCCCCTCCTCGGCGGAAAGAAAACCAGACGGCGGTGACTAATAAAAGAGTTTTTTTTTTTTTCCGCAGGTGAATGAGTGGGGGGTCGATGATTCATTCACCTAGGGCGGGGGGCGGCATCTGGGGGCCCCCCGCAGGGGCTCCCGGCCCCCCCTCCCGGAGCCCCGACAAGAACGACGTAAAAGTCCTCATCAACAGCAGGTTTGTGGTGGGGGGCCAAAGGGCGCCCCCCCCCAAAATAAGAGATGCGGCTGGGGGGGGGGGGTCATCCCCACCCCTTTCCTCCGGAGCTGACTAATAACTGTGTACAGGGTGTTTTCCGGAGCAGACCAAAATGGTCTGTAAAAAAAATGCCGTTTTTTTAGCCAAAATTTGGCGTGGAGTTCCCCCTCAAGATCCATACCAAACGCAGTGCTTGATATTGGCAGCGATCCAAGTCGGATGCCTGTTCAATATTGTGCCGCGGCTAAACGCAACCGCAGCTAAAAGCACTGTACAAATGCAGCTAATCGCTGTGCCTGGAGTCTTGAATTCCAGCAAAACATAAACATGCTTTTAGCTGCGGTAAAACAGCCGTCCGTCTGAAAGGGGCCTTACAATCACTTTAACCACTTCCCGCCAAGGACGTCATATGACGTCCTGGACTTTTAGTGGGAATATCTGAATGATGGGTGCAGCTACAGGCATCTCTTCAGCCGGCGATTCTGTGCACCATAAGAATGATCATAGCGGCGGTTCCGCCGATTGATCGTTCTTATAGGCGGCGGGAGGTGCCTTCCCCCCTCCTGCCGCCATCCGGTGCTTCTCCGGGCAATCCCGTACCATCGGAGACCCGGAGAAACGATCCGCCGGCGTCGGATGGAAAGCATAGAGATGACTAGTGACCAGATGGTCACCAGTCATCTCTATGGTCGTCGGAGGCCCGAGCGCGATGTGATGACGTCACGCCTGGGTACCGGAATGTAAACACAGCCGCAATCACGGCTGAAAGAATTTGACCTGTGAATTTTTTTTCAAAATCTAATGCTTTCCAGCCTGGAGGAGAGCTGGGGGGTCATTGATCCTGCATCTCTTCATAAAGAGTACCATTCCTATTACAAGGGATGTTTACATTCCTTGCAATAGGAATAAAAATGTAAAAAAAAAAAAAAAAAAGTGTAAAAAATAAATAAATTGAGTAAAATAAAATGTTTTAAACGTGCTTACCCCCGGTAGCTCAGAAAGCGAACACACACGCAAGTCCCGCCTACATATGTTAACACCGTTCAAACCACACATGTGAGGTATCACTGCATGCACCAGCAAAAATTCTAGCACTAGACCTCCTCTGCAACTCTAAATTTGTAACTTATAAAAAAAAATAAGCGACGCCTATGGAGATTTTTAAGTACTGAAGTTTGGCGCCATTCCATGAGTGTGCGCAATTTTAAAGCGTGACATGTTAGGTATCTATTTACTCGGTGTAACTTCATCTTTCACATTATGCAAAAAAAATAAAAATGGGCTAACTTTACTGTTTTGTTATTTTTTAATCCAGAACCGTTTTTTCCCCCCAAAAAAAGGCGTTTGAAAAATTATTGTGCAAATACCGTGCGAGATAAAATGTTGCAATGATCGGCATTTTATTCCCTAGGGCAGGGGTCCTCAAACTACGGCCCTCCAGCTGTTCAGGAACTACAATTCCCATCATGCCTAGTCATGTCAGTGAATGTCAGACTCTTGCAATGCCTCATGTGATGTGTAGTTCCACAACAGCTGGAGGGCCGTAGTTTGAAGATCCCTGCCCTAGGGTGTCTGCTAAAAATATATATATAGTGTTTGGGGGTTCTGAGTAATTTTCTAGCAAAAAAATTATGTAGGAGAGAAGTGCCAAAATAGGCCCAGTATGGAAGTGGCTAAATTTTTTTTTGCTGAAATGACTGTTTACAGGGTATAGAGACATAAAAGTTAACGGATTCCTTTTCAAAATGATTAAAAATAGATAAAAATCAATCATATAATGTGCCTGCAGGTTAGTTTCACTTTTGATATGGCTTCATGTTTCTGTGAAGTAGAAATAGACACACAGAACAAAAACAAATCCAGGGCAGTGTTTTGTTTTTAAAATGAATCTGATTAGTTCTGGGAAGTTTTAGACACACAGTAATGACAGCTTAGACCACCATGAGAAAGCTCCCAGTACTGTGGTTATAAGGAAACAGACAAGCAGGAAGTGTGGAGAACAGAGCAGGATTACAGCAACTTCAAAGCAAAAACGAACAATAAGGACATGAAACCAGTACTGCAGTAAGGTAAAGGAAGCTATTTAGCTAAAAAAAATGTTCCTTTAGTGATCCTTTAAGTAAAAACTGCTATATTCTATATTGTAGGAGACATTAACATGTTAATTGTTCCTAAGCAGTACCCTGTAAAATGCTGATTGGCTGCAGCTGCCGATCAGCAAAATGTTTCCAAACCGTCCCAATCAACTTCTGTCATTTTGGCCAGTCTCTGCTGAACCAGATGAATTTCAGTCCATCTATGGGCAGCCCAATTCTAGAACTCACCTTGCAATGGAACAACCGACTTGTCACGAAATCTATACATTTTTTAAAAGGTGATAATATATAATAAATACTCACAGTTTAGAAGAAAAAAAAGTTTATTGTCTAAGAACATTTCACTGTCATCCTAAATACAATAAGAAAAAACAAAGGTCACAATAAAAGCAGCATATAATACTGATATTCCACTCGATGTGCTGGTCATAGGAGGATTATCACACATCATTGGAAAATGAAAAAAAAATTCCCTTTCGATCTCAGAATACAGAAATATCACCAATATAAAATACATGTGAGGTCCATGAAAAAAAAAAGATGAGCTAAAAAGAAAAAAAGTTTCTGGAATCTTATACAGAGATAAAGCTTAAAACCCCCACAAAGTCTTGTATAGCTAAAAAAAAAAGGAGCTAAAAACCTAAAAAAAATCGGATATAAGGGCTTTACTACAACGAAAAGATTTCAGTTTTGGGGTTTAAGAAAAAAACTTATTTTTTTTGTTTATTCACCTGTATTGTGTGTGATTATTTAATAATCTTAAAAATGCAAAAAAGTGATTATTCAAAACAGAAAATAGATAAAAAAAATTATGTTTCCCTGATTTTTTTCCGTCTATGGTAAAGATTACTCAAGTAACGAGTTGCGCAATTTTTCCTAAATGAATGAGTGTTTGCACACAAGCCACGCAGACCCAAGCAACTGGTCCCCCCCCCCCCCATAGCAGACTAATGCCTCGTTTCTACTGAGCGGAATGGTTCGGGTCAGCAGGAACGGACTGACAACTCATGGGGCCCCCGGGCAATAGAAGATTATGGGGCCCCTGGGCTTACAGATGGCCACCAAGCCAGGTGGCAGTACAGAGGCAGGGGAGCTAAAATCTCGGGAGTTTCACATCAAAAGCATGTCAGTTTTGGACATATCAGGGACAGATGTAAAAAAAAAAAAAAAAAAAAACACACAGATTTTTACATACTGTCCCTGGTTTTAATGAGCCTGCCAACCCTGATGGGGCCCCCTAGTGGCATGGGGCCCTTGGGCAGTGCCCGAGTTCCTCAATGGTCAGTCCGCCCCTGCGGGTCAGTACAGTTTGGAACAGTTAGAATGGTCGGGTCTATTCTGTTGAGCGTTTCCACTGCAAGTCAGACCGTTCGGGTTTAGAAAAAATGCCTAGCGTGTCCACCAATCAGTGGAATGTATTGTAGCTCCGCCCTAACCGAACCGTTACATTTTCTACGGCCCCACATCTTAAGCAGGACCCAGAATGGTCCGGTTCGGTTTCATGGCACACTTTCAAAACGGAAACCCAAAATAGCGTACCATACTGAACCGTACCGAACCGATTCGCTTAGTGGAAATGAGGCATATATTCACCATCCTATTGCTTCACCACGATTCCATTCTCCACCAGAAGTCAACATGAAAAAAAAAGAAAAAAATGGCACTTCTAGCATGCGACTGCGCTGGTGCTTGGTCACTCAGACACACAGAGTGGTCTCAGCCCTGTGTAAGCTCTGGCTAGGACAGATTAAAGAATTTCTGTCTAGCTGGGTAAGTGCAGTTAAGGCAAGTATAACTTGCTGTTGGGGCCGGCTTTAAAGTGAAGGCCACTCCCCATCAGTCAGGTCCACTGTGATGCATTAAATGCACATGGGCAGTAGCATGCCTTGTGATAAAGCGGCACGTTCAATTCAAATGGACTGCCCAACGGACAATGAATGGTCAAACATTCCCATAGACACCCTCCTAAACCTTGTGGACGGCCTTCCCAGAGGAGGTGAAGCTGTTAAAAGCTGCAAAGGGCGGGGCCAACTCAATAATGAACCCTACGGACTAAGACTGGGATGCCATTAAAGTTCATGTGTGTGTAAAGACAGGTGTCCCAATACTTTTGGCAATATAGTGTACATAACCCATTATGTAGTGTCAAGTAAACATCCCTCCTGCCATGTTGCTTGGGAAGACTAATGCATAAAACAATTTCCTGTTGCTCATCATGTGGTTATTCTGGAATTGAGGGGAACAGGGAACGGCATGCCCAACCATGGCTCATGTGCCTGTAAAGGCAGGCGTCCCAATACTTCTGGCAATATAGTCTACATAACCCATTATGTTGTGTCAAGTAAACCCATCTACATCCCTCCTGCCATATTGCTTGGGAAGACTAATGTTGCACGTCATGTGGATATGCTGGAGTTGAGGGGAACAGGGAACGTCATGCCCAACCATGGCTGTTTGGGAGACAACAATGAAGAATTTGCATGAAGGTGGCAACGCTGCAGAGGGAAGATCAGTCTGCGGAGAGTTGCCACCGCTAACGAATTTCAAGTTACTGGCAGGATCACCAGGAACTTACCATTTACTGAAATGGATTTGCAGTAAAAAATAGGAGTACCGTGGAACCTTAGATTACGAGCATAAGAATGCATGTAATCCGAAGCACTCACATAGCAAAGCGAGTTTCCCCATAGAAGTCAATGGAAAGCAAGATAATTCCTTCCGCATCGACTTCTATGGGGAAACTCGCTTTGATATGCGAGTGTTTCGGATTGCATTCTTATGCTCATAATCCAAAGTTCTACTGTACTACAAATCCATTTCAGTAAAATAGGAGTACAGTGGAACCTTAGATTACGAGTGTAAGAATCAGGGCTGCCGATAGGCCAGTACAACTGGCCCTGTTGCACCGGGCCCGGCCAGCAGGGGGGCCCAAAGAACCTGAACAGAGAATTAATTAGATTACGAGTGTAAGAATCAGGGCTGCCGATAGGCCAGTACAACTGGCCCTGTTGCACCGGGCCCGGCCAGCAGGGGGGCCCGGAGAACCTGAACAGAGAATGAATTAATGTAGAAAAAAATTAAAATAAATCCTCCAGCCATGAGCGAACATCTTGTTTCAAGGCGGGGTCTGGGGAGGGGCCGGGGTGGAACCAGGGGTGGGGCTGAAGGAGGGACCGCGTCAGGTAGGCTGCACGGGGCCCCATGATGTCTATCAGCGGCCCTGATAAGAATGCATGTAATCCAAAGCACTCACATATCAAAGCGAAGTAGAATAGAAACAAAGATAATTCGTTCTTCTGCATTGACGTCTATGGCAATACCGCATGTCGCCAGAGGTGAAAGGGGGGCACCGGAGAGCCTTGGAAATAGCTTGGCCGATCTTGGAAACACTCGGGAACGGAGTATTTCCGAGTGTTTCAGAGCATTTTTCTGAACGGCTCCGTACCGCTTCGCATGTCACCGGCGCCCCTCCCCCCCGTATCTCTGGCCAAATGCGGTACTGCGTACCCCATTAGCTTGAATTCTCCTTGTTTTGCGAGACACTCGCAAACCGAGTCAGAATTAAAACAAGAAAAAGTTGCTGGTCTTTCAAAACGCGCGTTACTCGTAAACCAAGGTTCCACTGTATACGGAATCAATTTTAATTGGGGGCCTCCTTTGAAAAAATACATGTTGGGTTTACCGACACCATAAAGCATGACCCCAGACATCTCTTGAAAGTGTTGGATGGAACGGGGGAGGAGCCAACATATTTGTTGTGTTTTTTTCGTGTCTGCGACTCTTTTGGGATACGGGTCGCCTCACGTTGTAGTAACATGAGGATTCTGGCAGTGTAGGTGGTGGGCCCTTAGTGTGGATTCAAGTAAGCAACATGAGAAGGATCTGTAGTGTTTTGTTCTGGATTTTCTACATTATAAAGGTTATTCTTCCTCTGAGCAAAAATTGATGCACTAAGGAGATTTGCATGGATTCAAAGTTCTGAAGGAGAAAAATTCCCTTTTTCACTGTATAGCGTTTTTTTTGCAATTATGAGCTTTGTAATTGGACAACATTAGGAGAGCTGCAGATTTCGGACAATGCCTTAAAGTGACTGTAAAAGAAGAAGAAGAAAAAACAAACAAACGCAGTATATTCCCCTTCAGGTGGTGCTGATTGCAAGAAGATGGAGGCCGACGTAAAATATGGGCCGAGTGATGAGAAAACACTCTCCTCTGCGTGATCATAAATATCTGAGGATTCACAGAATAATTCCCTGAAATGAGAAAAGCTAAAATGAATAAAAATAAAATATTACATTAAAGTGATATTCATCCTGAGTTTTTTTTTTTAACCACTTCCCTACCGCGCCATAGGGGGATTGACGTCTGTGTCAACCCCTCGCCGATGAGACTGGACGTTGCACAACGTCCTTTCTTCACGGCGTTCTAGGGCGCGCGCGCGGCACCACTCGCGATCCCGCGCGCGTGCCCGACGGCCGCGATTGCCGCCGGGCACCCGCTGATCATGGCAGGAGTGTGGATCTGTGTGTGTAAACACACAGATCCACCTCCTGTCAGCGGTGAGGAGACTGATGTGTGTTCCCAGTACAGAGGAAAACACATCGGTCTCCTCCCCCTGTGAGCCCCCCTACAATTAGAACAAAATTTAGGCAACATTTTAACCCCTTCAGCGCCCCCTAGTGTTAACCCCTTCCCTGCCAGTCACATTTACACAGTAATCAGTGCAGTTTTATAGCACTAATCGCTGTGTGAATTTGAATGGTCCCAAAAACGTGTCAAGTGTGTCCGATATGTCCGCCGCAATGTCACGGTCACAAAAAAAAAAAAAAAAAAAAAAAAAGCAGATCGCCGCCATTACTAGTAAAAAAAATAAAATAAAAAATGCAATAAATCTATCACCTATTTTGTAGACGCTATAACTTTTGCGCAAACCAATTAACATACGATTATTGCGTTTTTTTTTTTTTTATACCAAAAATACGTAGAAGAATACGTATCGGTCTAAACAGAGGGAAAAAAAAAGTAAAAAAATAAAATAAAATAATTGTGATATGTATTAAATAAAAAGGAAAAAATATTGCTTTTTTTTTTAAATTGTCGCTCTATTTCTGTTTATAGCGCAAAAAATAAAAACCGCAGAGATGATCAAATACCACTAAAAGAAAGCTCTATTTGTGTGGGGAAAAAAACAAAGGCCCAGATTCACAGAGCAATTACGCCTGTCTAACTGGTGTTAGACAGGAGTAATTTCAAATTTTGCGCGCCGTATCACTAGTTTGAATCCTCAAACCATGATACGGCGGCTTCGGGCTTCGATCTGAGAGGCTTACGTCTTCGTAAGCCTTCGGATCTACGCTGCGATATTTTTGCGGCCGCTGGGAGGAGTTTGCGTAGTTTTCATGCGTCGGGATATGCAAATGAGTTTTTACAGCGATCCACGAAGATACGAGCGGTCTTCGCAATCGCTTACGTCTATTTTTTTCTACGTACTGTTAGACCAGCTTTTTGCTGGTCTAACAGTGCGTAACCCATGTTAAGTGTGGCCGTCGTTCCCGCGTCGAATTTAAAATATTTTTTTTTTTTTTACGCAACTCGTTCGGGAATAGGAATGTCCGTAAACGACGCTACTCAAGAAAAAATGACGTAACGACGTGATTTCGCGCAATGCACGGCGGGAAATTTGGGAACGGAGCATGCGCCTATTTTAAATGCTTCATGCCCACTAATCGCGTATATGGATTGCGCCGGGAGAAATACACTACGCCGCCGTCGTTTACTGGACAAAATCTACCTGGATTCCACGTAGATCCAGGTAAAATACGGCGGCGTAGTGTATTTGGGAAACACTACGATAATCTAATTGTATCTGAATCTGGCCCATAGATTTTATTTGGGCACAGTGTTGCATGACCGCGCAATTGTCATTCAAAGTGCAACAGCGCTGAAAACTGAAAATTGGTCTGGGCAGGAAATGGGGTGAAAATGCCCGGTATAGAAGGGGTTAAATAAACATGTCAATGATTTTGCACAGAGCAGCCCCGATCCTCCTCCTCTGGGTTCCCCGCCAGAGGTGGCTTTAGACTTTGTGAGGCCTTAGGCAAAACTTGACATGGGGCCTCACTCACACCCATGATGGGAAAAATAATTCAAGGACAAGAGCCTCTTCCCGACAACCCTGGCCTGCGGTTGTGGGGGGTCTGCGGGCACAGGGCTCATCGGAATCTGAAAGCCCCCTTTAGCACGGCGGCCGTCAGATCCTGCTCTTTAATAACTAAGGGGCAGGGCCACCCGGTGATGTCACCTGGTGAACCCGCCCCCTTGTGACTACATTGACTGAGGGCATGCTGGGTCATTGACGTTACAAGGGGTAATGTCACAGATATTCACTGGTTGTTAGGGACGCTGGCGGCCCCACTCTTCAGTCAGGGCTCTTAACGCTGCCTGAGCACAGCAGCATTAAGGTCCACTGTCCCTCAAATCTGGGGTAAGACAGGCGGCTACGAGGCCCCTGTGAGTGCGAGGCCTCAGACGACGCCTAATTTTCCTAATTAAAGAGCCATCTCTGTCCCCGCCAGTGTCTGCCTTCTCCCCCTTCCGGGTACTCCCACTAGCAAGCCGCTTACGAAGAGGGGTGCGTGCTCACGCTCCCGAGCTCTGCTGCCTGCCTCCATTGACTAGGACACTGGGGCTTTGACACCCCTCTAAATCCCTCATAGGATTTGATTGACAGAAAGAGGAGCCAGTGGCTCCAACAGCTATGAATCAGCCCTATGAGGATGAAGAGAGCTGCTGCTCTCATGCACATTGCTGGATTGAGATTGGGCCCAGATAAGTATACTGGGGGATCCTGCAGCACAGGGTTTTTTTTTACCTTAAAAGGGTTGTAAAGGTACAATTTTTTTTCCTAACTAGCTTCCTTTACCTTAGTGCAGTCCTCCTTCACTTACCTCATCCTTCCATTTTGCTTTTAAATGTCGTTATTTCTTCTGAGAAATCCTCACTTCCTGTTCTTCTGTCTGTAACTCCACACAGTAATGCGAGGCTTTCTCCCTGGTGTGGAGTGTCATCCTCGCCCCCTCCCTTGGACTACAGGAGAGTCAGGACACCCTCTAACACACAGCTCCTTTATCTGCAACGTAGAGAGCTTCCTGACACTCCTGTAGTCCAAGGGAGGGGCCGAGCACGACACTCCACACCAGGGAGAAAGCCTCGCATTACTGTGTGGAGTTACAGACAGACGAACAGGAAGTGAGGATTTCTCAGAAGAAAAAAGGACATTTAAAAGCAAAATGGAAGGATGAGGTAAGTGAAGAAGGACTGCACTAAGGTAAAGGAAGCTATTTAGGAAAACATTTATTTTTTTACCTTTACAACCCCTTTAATGCAGAGACCAATCCTATTTCATTTATTCATAGACGACCTGGAGGATGGGGATAAACAGCTCAATCTCTGTATTTGCGGACAATACTAAGCTAAGCAGGGCAATCACTTCTCCGTAGAATGTGGAAACCTTGCAGGAAGATCTGAACTACATGGCAAATGAGGTTCAATGTCGGAAAATGTAAAATCATGCATTTGGGTGGCAGAAATATGAATGCAATCTATACACTGGGGGGGGAACCCCTGGGGGGAATCTAGGATGGAAAAGGACCTAGGGGTCCCAGTAGATGATAGCAGCAGCTTGGCATTGCTGAGCCTAACAAAGCAAACAGAATATTGGCATGTATTAAAAAGGGGATTACTCCAGAGATAAAACAATAATTCTCCCGCTCTACAAGACTCTGGTCCGGCCGCACCTGGGAGTATGCCGTCCAGTTCTGGGCACCAGTCCTCAGGAAGGATGTGCTGGAAATGGAGAGAGTACAGAGAAGGGCAACAAAGCTAATAAAAGGGTCTGGAGGATATTAGTTATGAGGAAAGTTTAAGAGCACTGAACTTATCCTCTCTGGAGAAGAGACGCTTGAGAGGGGATATGATTTCAATTTATATATACACCATACTGGTGACCTCACAATAAGAATAAAACGTATTCACGTAAGGGAATTTAATAAGAGACGTGACCATTCACTAGAATTAAAATAAAAGAGGTTTAACCTTAAACTACATAGAGGGTTCATTACTGTAAGAGCAGCAAGGATGTGGAATTCCCTTCCACAGGCGGTGGTCTCAGCGGGGAACATCAATAGTTTAAAAAACGATTAGATAAGCACCCGAGTGACCACAACATACAGGGATATACAATGTAATACTGACATATAATCACACACATAGGTTGGAATTGTGTCTTTTTCCAGCCTCGCCTAATATGTAACTATGAGAACGCATTAAGATAAAAAAAAAAACTGACAGCCAATCAAAAGGGATGTGGGTTGGGGGGGGAGGGGGGCAGTAAGGGGTTAAAATTGTGTCAAAATGTATTAAAGCTAAACTCCAGGTAGATATAACATACACAAAATAAATACAGCTTTCTGGAAAAACAAACAACTGCTCATAGTATACCTTAACATCCTATAGGTGAGAGTCACACCATCTCATACTGGTTGTTCGTAATGTAACGCGATAGACAGCAAGCCAGGAACATTCCTATAAGCTACAAAGTAACAAAAAAAGAAGCAGATTAATAAAACACTCAGAAACAAGAAAAATCTCCAATTCTATTTTTTATTCAGACACCAAGGACGGGGCACTACGCCTCCCCACCGACACCAAGGACGGGGCACTACTCCTCCCCACCGACGGGGCACTACTCCTCCCCACCGACACCAAGGACGGGCACTACTCCTCCCCACCGACGGGGCACTACTCCTCCCCACCAACACCAAGGACGGGGCACTACTCCTCCCCACCGACACCAAGGACGGGGCACTACTCCTCCCCACCGACACCAAGGACGGGGCACTACTCCTCCCCACCGACACCAAGGACGGGGCACTACTCCTTGACACCAAGGACGGGCTACTCGACACCAAGGACGGGGCACTACTCCTCCCACCGACACCAAGGACGGGGCGCTACTCTTGCCCACCGACACCAAGGACGGGGCACAACTCCTGCCCACCGACACCAAGGACGGGGCACTACTCTTGCCCACCGACACCAAGGACGGGGCGCTACTCCTGCCCACCGACACCAAGGACGGGGCGCTACTCCTGCCCACCAACACCAAGGACGGGGCGCTAATCCTGCCCACCGACACCAAGGACGGGGCACTACTCCTGCCCACCAACACCAAGGACGGGGCACTACTGCTGCCCACCAACACCAAGGACGGGGCACTACTCCTGCCCACCAACACCAAGGACGGGGCGCTACTCCTGCCCACCGACACCAAGGACGGGGCGCTATTCCTGCCATTGACCCCAAGGATGGGGCATTATCCTTCCCATTGACAAGGAAGGGGCACTATTATTCCCCTCACTGGCATCATGGACGCCAACACAAACAACTGGGCACTAATCCTCCTACGGATACCATCAGTGGGGTACTATTCCTATCATCGATTTCAAGGATGGGGCACTATTCTTCCTACAGACACCAACAACTGGGGCGCTATTCCTTCCAGTGATGGAGCACCATTTCTGATTCCACCGATTTCCACAATTGCGTATTCTTCGTTTTACCGACACCAAGGATGGGGCATCATCCCTCCCACTGACAAGGATGTGGCACTATTTTTCCCCTCGTTGGCATCATGGATAAAGGTGCTATTCTCTGACACCAGAGATAGGGCAGTGTTTTACCAACACTAACTGGGCACTAATCCTCCCACCGATGCCATCAATGGGGTACTATTCCTCTCATTGATATCAATGATGGGACTCTATTCCTCCCGACGACACCAAGGATGGGGGACCAATACTCCCACTGACACCAGTGATAGAACACTATTCCTCCCACGGACATCAAAAATAGGACACAATCCTACTGACAATCGGGCACTATCCCTGCCACAATGGGGTACTCTTCCTTTTACGGACACCAATAATAGGGCATTATTCCTTTCACTAAGACCAACAATTGGGCACTATACTTTCCACGGATACCGACAATGGGGTACTATTTCTCCCACTGACACCAACAATGGAGCATGATTCTTGCCTTCACTGACCACAGGCACAAGGACATATTTTTGCTCCCACTGACCACCAAAACACGGGATTGTGTATTCCGACCCACACCAAGTTTTTTCTACACCCACTGTAATCTGACCCCTAAACTCTAAGAGACAGTGGACTGGTCCGGTTTGGTGACCCCCCCCCCCCCCCCGGGTCTTGGACTTCAGTCCTTCACGTCACACGGGAGTTGTGCTTACCTGGAAGCAGGCTATGCCAAACGAAATGCCCGCTACTACACCCATCCGTGACTCCATGATGGTGGTGACAAAAGACATACAGCCCTGAATGTTAAAAAAAAAAAAAGTGAGGCCACGGTCAAATATGTGATAAATACTTAAATAATTACCCGTGACACAAAGTAGAAAAATGTAGGGTATACATTTTATTTGCCACCATATATATATCTAATAAAGATTGCGTCTTTTCTATGACCCCCTATGTTTACACAAAGGTATTGTATAATTGGATCAATTATTATATTATGCAATACTCAGTGTACTGAAATACAAGCCTCATTGTGTTGTTCTGTTGTACTAATGTAAGTTATTAGAGTGTATTTATGGATGTATTTATGTATTTATGGATGAAAACCCTCTGTTATCTCCTGAGGAAGTAGACCTTTGATCAAAGAAACACGTAGACAGCTAGTGCCATTCAAGTCACTTCCTCTAAGCCCTGGCTCTTAAAGGCGCACCCATGGGATCATCATACAGCCTGGACTTAATCTGGCCATAGATGGCCAATTTTTCTTTCATCGGCCAAAAGGTTAACCACTTGCATACTGGGCACTTACACCCCCCTCCTGCCCAGGTAAAATTTCAGCTTCCGGCACTGCGTCGCTTAACTGACAGTCGTGCGACGTGGCTCCCAAACAAAATGTACGTCCTTTTTCCCCCACAGTAGAGCTTTCTTTTGGTGGTATTTGATCGCTTGTGCGGTTTTTATTTTTTGCGCTATAAACAAAAAAGAGCGACAATTTTGAAGAAAAATACAATATTTTTTACTTGTTGCTATAATAAACATCCCAATTAAAAAAAAAAAAAAACACATTTTTTTTCTCAGTTTAGGGCGATACGTATTCTTCTACATATTTTTGGTAAAAAAAAAAAAAAAAACGCAATAAGCGACTGGTTTGCACAAAAGTTATAGCGCTTACAAAATAGGGGAGAGAATTATTATTTTTTATTATTTTTTTTTTACTAGAAATGGTGGCGATCTGCGATTTTTATTGGTACTGCGACGTTATGGCGGACACATCGGACACTTTTGACACATTTTTGGCGCCATTCACATTTATACTGCGATCAGTGCTATAAATATGCACTAATTACTGTATAAATGTGACTGGCAGGGAAGGGGTTAACACTAGGGGGGTGAGGAAGGGGTTAAATGTGTATCCTAGGTGTGGGGGGATGTGGGGGGGGGTGACCGATCTGTGTCCCTATGTAGGAAGGAACACAGATCGGGCTCCTCCTCTCCAGAGACAGGACGCTGTCTCTGTGTAAAACGGCAATGAGAGATGATCTATGAGAGATCATCTCTCATTCGCCCACAGATCGCATCGCAAACGGCCACTCTGATTGGCCGTTCGCCGCGATCTGTGACGGCATGTTGGATATTCAGGCCCGCACTGTTGCCGTCATCCGACGGTAGCGCGGGCCTGAAGTGGTTAACATTATATATATATATATATACCGTATTTATCAGCGTATACCGCGCACTTTTTTCCCCCTTAAAATAAGGGGAAAACGTGGGTGCGCGATATACGCCGATACCCGCTCTCCGCACTTAGTTTGAATGACTCCGCCGACATATACTGAGCGCAGTACACTCGGGTACATTCGGCCAGGCTCAGCTTCACTCGCGGTCACGCTCCTAGCCTCTATGCATGAGAAGCCGAGCGTGCTCGAGTGTACTGCGCTTGGTATATGTCGGCGGTGGCGTTCGCGGGAGAAGCAAGGAGGACACCACCGAGGCCGCAGACGGACACCGGGCAAGACACTGACATATAGATATAGAGACATAGAGACAAAGAATGCTACAGATCTTTGTAGAGATTATCTTCTCTCTGTGGGTAACTTACATCATTGTAGACGACATCCTTCGCCTTGTCTATGAATTTCAGCACATCATCTGTGCAGTTTGCTTGCACCTTACAGCAGCTGTGCGGGATGCCGCTCGCCTTGAAATACGCGGTATTGCCCCAGTCGAGGTACGTCTTCGATCCGCAACACATGAGCTGTGTGAGAAAAGAGAGAAGTTAGGCTGACAGATAATTAGGGCTGGTGACCTGCAAGTCCTAGAAATTCAGCAGGAGCCAAAGACTGGCTGGGGCAGGAGCCAGAAACTCAGCAGGAGCCAAAGACTGGCTGGGGCAGGAGCCAGAAACTCAGCAGGAGCCAAAGACTGGCTGGGGCAGGAGCCAGAAACTCAGCAGGAGCCAAAGACTGGCTGGGGCAGGAGCCAGAAACTCAGCAGGAGCCAAAGACTGGCTGGGGCAGGAGCCAGAAACTCAGCAGGAGCCAAAGACTGGCTGGGGCAGGAGCCAGAAACTCAGCAGGAGCCAAAGACTGGATGGGGCAGGAGCCAGAAACTCAGCAGGAGCCAAAGACTGGCTGGGGCAGGAGCCAGAAAACTCAGCAGGAGCCAAAGACTGGCTGGGGCAGGAGCCAGAAACTCAGCAGGAGCCAAAAAATGGCTGGGCAGGAGCCAGAAACTCAGCAGGAGCAAAGACGGCTGGGGCAGGAGCCAGAAACTCAGCAGGAGCCAAAGACTGGCTGGGGCAGGAGCCAAAACTCAGCAGGAGCCAAAGACTGCTGGGCAGGAGCCAGAAACTCAGCAGGAGCCAAATACTGGCTGGGGCAGGAGCCAGAAACTCAGCAGGAGCCAAAGACTGGCTAGGGCAGGAGCCAGAAACTCAGCAAGAGCCAAAGACTGGCTGGGGCAGGAGCCAGAAACTCAGCAGGAGCCAAAGACTGGCTGGGGCAGGAGCCAGAAACTCAGCAGGAGCCAAAGACTGGCTGGGGCAGGAGCCAGAAACTCAGCAGGAGCCAAAGACTGGCTGGGGCAGGAGCCAGCTCAGAGGAGCCAAGACTGGCGGGGCAGCAAGAGCCAGAAACTCAGCAGGAGCCAAAGACTGGCTGGGGCAGAAACAAGAGCCAGAAACTCAGCAGGAGCCAAAGACTGGCTGGGGCAGAAACAAGAGGCAGAAACTCAGCAGGAGCCAAAGACTGGCTGGGGCAGAAACAAGAGGCAGAAACTCAGCAGGAGCCAAAGACTGGCTGGGGCAGAAACAGGAGCCAAAGAAAAGCGAGGAGCTGGAGCCAGACTGGGTGTACAGACTGAAGACCACTGATGGCCCCCATTCAGTCTATAAGGTCTCATGCACACAGGATGTTTTTAATGCTGCTCTTAAGGGCATCAGACATTTTTTTCCTGCCTCTAAATGCCCCTGCATGTTAGCTTAGGTTTCCATACACATAGGCATTTAGAGTAGTTAAGAGGCAAAAAAAAATAAAGGGAACTGCTGGGAGACTGAGCCAGCCGCTCCTACCCCCACCACAGCCCAGAGCACTGGAAAGGCAGAGCAGAGAGATATGTACTGAAGACCGAGAAGTGAGCAATTAGCGATTTTTGATCGCTCAGTTCTCAGAGGGAGAAAATTAAAGCATCAAACAGATTCTGCATCCATCCAGGTGAGTAGAATTTTTTTTTTTTTTTTCGAATTTCTCTTTTAAATTTTACATCATCTAGCAAAACCCTGAAATAAAACTTTCTGGTGGACTGACCAACAACGGACCCACCCACCCAATACACATATGAGAGGCTCTCCAGAATCTGCCTGCAGGAAATTAGAAACAAGTATAGCTGCAATTTTTGTTGCATAGCCCCACAGTTCAAAAGGTCAATTTTATGTGCTGGGAATTGCTCTTTAAAAAACTGAGCAAAAAAAAAAAATATAGATATATAATATATATATATATATATATATATATATATATATATATATATACACACAAATGTATTTTTTTAAGGTTTACCTGGTTGGTAATGACACAAGAGCATATCACTTAATATTTTTTTTTTGTTTTTTTTTTTTAATAATTTCTTTTGTATTATAATTTTTTTTAAATACATACATACACATATATATATATATATATATATATATATATATATATATATAATAAAAATTATAATAAAAAAAAATATTGAGTGGTATGCCCTTGTGTCATCATTACCAAGCAAGTAAACCTTAAAAAAAAAAAAAACACCTTTTTTGAATTTAGATTTGCTTTATTTTATTTGGATAGCAAAAAAGACTGAGAACCCATGGTCAGTTTTATTTATTTATTACATTTTTTGCCACTTGTGTCCCAATTCAGAAGATTTCCTCTTACGCTTCCTGCTCCATAGCCAAAAAAACGAAAACAAAGGAAGAGGAAATCCCTCTAAAGTGAGGGAATCACTTTTTAGCGGAAATAGTGTTCCCATTGGAAGATTTCCCCTCTGTTCCTGTTCTGGTGACAACCCAAAATTTTGAATTTTCATTCACTCTCAGTGAGAACGGTCACCAGGACAAATGGTTAAGATAAATCTCAAAAACGGGGGTACAGGCAGCAATTTTTCCAAATTATTTTTTTTTTAGTTGCCTTTAGTTATACTTAAAGGGGAGTTCCACCCATAATTTCACTTTTTAAATATAAATACCCCTGTAATACACAAGCTTAATGTATTCTAGTAAAGTTAGTCTAAACTAAGGTCCATTTTGTTAGGTTGTTACAGCATTTCTATAATCTAGAAATAGATCGTGGCCATCTTAAGTGTGGGCATCATGAAGCCAGACTGTATGACTTCCTGGATTTCAGCTTTGCATATCTCGCACATGCTCAGTGCTGCACAAGCAATGTAATAGGTTTCAGTCAGGTTTGCAAGGACTACTGGGAAACATGATGCCTATCCCAGAAACCCTTGCAAATAGCCTTGTGACTTAATAGCCTAGGCCAGTGATGGCGAACCTTGGCACCCCAGATATTTTGGAACTACATTTCCCATGATGCTCCACTACACTGCAGAGTGGATGAGCATCATGGGAAATGTAGTTCCAAAACATCTGGGGTGCCAAGGTTCGCCATCACTGGCCTAGGCTAATAAGGAGGAGGAAGTAATGAAGGACTACAAAATAAAAAGGTATTTACAAGCAACAAAATAAATAAAAAATGTCCATTCTGAACACTATGAGATTAGGGCATGCAGCACAGACAAACATAAAAAAAAAATGGGTGGAACTCCACTTTAAAAATAAAAAATGTAACCATTTATAAATGCTATTGTCTCATCATGCTATATAGAAAAAAACCCAAGCAGAGGCTCACCACAAGGTGGCGCTGTGACTCCAGATGGCCAAGTTACGTTGTAACCATTTGGTTCAATACACTTCCTTATATATTGGGATGTTGGTGACAGATCACTAAATACTGTTCAGTTGCAAATTTTCTTTCTTTTTAATAGATACTAAACTAGTATTGCTATTTTATGTAGCAACTCAAATTTTTTTTATTTTTTTAGTTTTAGATCAGGAAATTATATCGATATCTGATCTAGAACTGGATTTTCCAGCCAATGGTACAGAGCCTTCGGTGGGTGTCCCCCCCCCCCCCCCCTCGTGTGATTGGAGGAAGCCACTCACCGTCCTTTGAATGGTGTCCACAGCCCGGCTCTGCTCGTCCCCTGTGGAGTTGTACTGATTCAGAGCCTCCATGTATCCACTTTCAAAGCTGCTCCTAATCTGAGAAGAGAAAACATAATGAAATGAATGAGTTTAGCTCCCACCCCCAAATAGCCACCTGTACAAACCCCCCCCCCCCCCCCGGATACCCCCATGTACACCCATGGACCGGACCATTTTTCACATTTCTGCTTTAGGCGGGTTTATTCCATAATAATTTAGGCCTCATGTACACTGTGGGCATAGGTGAGTGCCCAAGCACACCCTAATCACTCTGTGCAGCACAGATCCCCCCTACTGCCCTATCTACCCCCCCCCCCTTCCCTCCCGCACCGCTGCTGGCTTCCCTCCTCTCCTGACGGCTGTTGTTGCGGGGATGTTTTAGAGTAAATGGGGAAAGGAGACGGTAAATATGTAATTTACTGACCCCTTCACATCGGGGGAAGCCGATGCTTCCCCCGATTAGATAGATAGATAGATAGATTTTTTTTTTTACGCAGTTTTCATATGTGGGCGGGACTTATGTGTGCGTTCGCTTCTGCGTGCGAGTTTGTCGGGACGGGCAATTTTTTTAATTTCACGCAGCAGAAGCGAACGCACACATAAGTCCCGCCCACATATGAAAACTGCATTAAAACCCACACGTGCGAGGTATCGCCGCGATCATTAGAGCGAAAGCAATAATTCTAGACCTTTTTTTTTAAAGCTGTTTTTATTATTCCTATGCAGGGTAAAAGTTTGACGCCATTCCACGAGCAGGCGCGAAGCGCGACATGTTGGGTATCATTTTACTCGGTGCAACATTATCTTTCACATTGTAAAAAAAAAAAAAAAAAATTGGGCTAACTTTACTATGGTCTTATTTTTTTTAAATTAAAAAAGTGAATTTTTTTCCCACTTGTAAGACCGCTGCGCAAATAAGGTGTGACAAAAAGTATTGCAATGGCCGCCATTTTATTCTCTAGGGTGTTAAAAAAAGTTATAATGTTTGGGGGTTCCAAGTAATTTCTAGCAATTTTTTTTTTTTTTTTTTTTTTAACATGTATTCTTAGAAAACAGGCTCAGCCCTTAAATGGTTAAATACACAGAAGTGAATGGCAAACATCCAGCCAGTCTATGAGGTCCTCCATTATCAGAGCAGCTGGACAACTTCACATAATAATTGTACCAAATTAATGCTCCTTGTATATCTCTATGAACCATTGTTGGCAGATATAAAGGACCCCTCCTATAGGGAAACGTGCTCTTACCTCATGCCTGAACACCAGTCCTACTATGGCAGCAATCAGCTCAATCAGGAAGATGATAGACAAGAACATGGCATACTAAAAAAAAAAAAAAAAAAAAGATCACCATAAAAAACACATTATAATAAATGTCATAAGATGGCAATTCGTAATATTCCACATGCAAATAAGTGGATGTAAACCCGAAGTATTATTTTTGATGTCACAATGTAGAGTATAAGATTTCCTATCATCTGTGCCCAGTCTTGCCACACAGAGTTAATCCAGCTCTGAGCAATCCTGTTTTTATTGTTCAGTGAAATAAAACGGACTTCCAGAGAAAAAACAAAGTCTGTTCCGCCCCCTTGCTGTGAGTGACAGGTTATTTACATATCTCATGCATTATTTTTTAATTCCCACCCCCAATCCTTTTCTGAAGTCATGTGGTTATTTTTCTGGATATTGACTGGATGTTAGCGATCATAGCAGAATTTAGTGTAAGGAATACACAGGAGAAAATACATGTTGACGAGGGGAGTGTAGAGGAGGGCGGGGAGTCTACTGACATCACGACTCCACCCACCGAGCTCCAGACAACAGACCCACCCACAGAATCCTCAGTTTTTCAGTTCTTATACCAGACAGAGAGGAGATATTTGACAGGTGAGGATACATGCAGGAGACATCTATATCCTTATAGATCAGCACTATGACAGGAGTTTAGAAAGGATGAGAGTGGCGTTACATCCACTTTAAATAGGTGGAACTTTTAAAAAGGGACCCAGAGTACAATTACAATAGAAGATGTGGGGGGACTTGTACTTCTATCCCCTTTATATCTCAACACACAGGTGTCAGTAAACCTCAGGGTCGGGTTGTACAGAGATCACACAATCAGACGTCTAACACATGTGACCAGTGTTAATAAATAACTACTTTACAAGGTGTTGTCCTAAAAATAGAAGAAAAAACAAACAATAATCCCGCAGCAATGCAGCTCCTTTATCTGGTGATCTGGTGAATTTCAAGCCTGACGTGTCATAGAGTTCAATGTTTCCACCCATTGTCTGCACATATCAGAGGCGGCATTCACTACTATATATCTCTTAGATTGTAAGCTCCAAGGAACAGGGCCCTCTGATTGCTCCTGTATTGCATTGTACGGTCTGCCCTAACATTGTAAAGTGCTGTACAAACTGTTGGTGCTATATAAATCCTGTATGAAAATAAGTATTAGAGATAGAGATTAATAAATTATATATTTTTTTTAAATTTATTAAATTAATTATATCGCTATATCTAGATATATTTATTAGAGATACACACATACATATATAGAAAGGATATATACACATTATATATATATATATATACACTATATATATATATATATATATATATATAATATGTATATATATATATATATATATATAATATATATATATATATATATATATATAATACACACACACACACACACACACACACACACACACACATACATACACACACACACACACACATATACATTTATATAATCTATTTCTGATATTTGGCCCCTCCTCCAAATGACCGACTTCAGGAGTTTCCAGAGATGGTAATCCATCATACAAAAGAGGTTTTAGAGAATTGCTCACTTCCAACTTTGTGGTAACAGTTTGAGGAATGCAATTATCATGCAAGGCCAGCTTTATTCAATAGAGGAACGCCTTCACTGCCTGGGGTGCAGTTTTAAAGTTTCAGCTGCCTAAAGCTGATGTTTAACCTGCTTTCTTCCCTGGTTTTGCTCCCCCCCCCCCCCATCAATGTGCTAATTACATTTTACTGCTGCAGGGTGTGCAGGATCACATTATAAAATTTGTATATATTATATATATATATTATATATATATATATATATATATATATATATATATATATATATATATATACACAAATGTCACACATACACACACCAGTGTTGCCAACCATATGTATTTTTACAGACAGTTCGTAAAAATGGGCACTCCCACCCCCCATTCGTAAATGTTGTGGTTGCGTAAATGTGCCAGTAAAAATAGCCGAGATCGGTTCGGCTTGGAACTGCACATTGGAGATTGGAGGCGGGGGGGATGGAGGCAGGGGACAATGGAAGCAGGGGGAGATGGCTTTACAGAGGGTGGAGACAGGGGTTGTTGGTGGCACCACAGAGGGGGATGGAGGTAGGGGACGATGGAGGCAGGGGGCCTGGGAAAGATTGGAGGCATAGGGGGATGGTGGCATCGCAGAGGGTGGGGATGGAGACAGGGGTTGTGGGTGGCACCGCAGAGGTGGATGGAGGCAGGGGGAGATTGTGGCACCGCAGAGGTGGATGGAGGCAGGGGGAGATTGTGGCACCGCAGAGGAGGGGGATGGAGGCAGGGGGAGATTGGTGGCACCGCAGAAAGGGGATGGAGGCAGGGGGAGATTGTGGCACCCGCAGAGGGGGATGGAGGCAGGGGGAGATTGTGGCACCGCAGAGGGGGATGGAGGCAGGGGGAGATTGTGGCACCGCAGAGGGGGATTGGAGGCAGGGGGAGATTGTGGCACCGCAGGGGAGGTGATGGAGGCAGGGGGAGATTGTGGCACCGCAGCAGGTGGATGGAGGCAGGGGGAGATTGTGGCACCGCACAGAGTTGGATGGAGGCAGGGGGAGATTGTGGGCAGCCGCAGAGGTGGATGGAGGCAGGGGGAGATTGTGGCACCGCAGAGGTGGATGGAGGCAGGGGGAGATTGTGGCACCGCAGAGGGGGAAGGAGGCAGGGGAAGATTGTGGCACCGCAGGGAGGGGATGGAGGCAGGGGGATATTGTGGCACCGAGCAGAGGGGGATGGAGGCAGGGGGAGATTGTGGCACCGCAGAGGGGGATGGAGGCAGGGGGAGATTGTGCCACGGCAGAGGGGGGTGAAGTCAGGGGGAGATTGTGGCAGAGGGGGGTGAAGGCAGGGGGTTGTTGGGGCAGAGGGGGGTGAAGGCAGGGGTGTTGGTGGCAGAGGGGGGTGAAAGCAGGGGGTGTTGGTGGCAGAGGGGGGTGAAGGCAGGGGGTGTTGGTGGCAGAGGGGGGTGAAGGCAGGGGTGTTGGTGGCAGAGGGGGGTGAAGGCAGGGGGTGTTGAGGCAGAGGGGTGTGAAGCAGGGGTGTTGGTGGCAGAGGGGGGTGAAGGCAGGGGTGTTGGTGGCAGAGGGGGGTGAAGGCATGGGGTGTTGGTGGCAGAGGGGGGTGAAGGCAGGGGGTGTTGTGGCAGAGGGGGTGAAGGCAGGGGTTGTTGGTGCAGAGGGGGTGAAGGCAGGGGTGTTGGTGGCAGAGGGGGGTGAAGGCAGGGGGTGTTGGTGGCAGAGGGGGGTGAAGGCAGGGGTGATGGTGGGCAGAGGGGGGTGAAGGCAGGGGGTGTTGGTGGCAGAGGGGGGTGAAGGCAGGGGGTGTTGGTGGCAGAGGGGGTGAAGGCAGGGGGTTTGGTGGCAGAGGGGGGTGAAGGCAGGGGTGGTAGTGTGCAGAGGGGGGTGAAGGCAGGGGGTGTTGGTGGCAGAGGGGGTGTGAAGGCAGGGGTTGTTGGTGGCAGAGGGGGGTGAAGGCAGGGGGTGTTGGTGGCAGAGGGGGTGGAGGCAGGGGGTGTTGGTGGCAGGGGGGGATGGAGGCAGGGGGTGTTGGTGGCAGAGGGGGGATGAAGGCAGGGGGTGTTGGTGGCAGAGGGGGGTGAAGGCAGGGGTGTTGGTGGCAGAAGGGAGGGTGCAGAGGGGGATGAAGGCAGGGGGTGTTGGTGGCAGAGGGGGGTGAAGGACAGTGGGTGTTGGTGGCAGAGGGGGGTGAAGGCAGGGGTGTTGGTGGCAGAGGGGGGTGAAGGCAGGGGGTGTTGGTGGTGGCAGAGGGGGGTGAAGGCAGGGGGTGTTTGGTTGGCAGAGGGGGGTGAAGGCAGGGGGTGTTGGTGGCAGAGGGGGATGGAGGCAGGGGGTGATGCAACTAAATAATTTGCCCTTATTATATCGAAAATAACAAAAATATGTTTTTTTACCTTAATATCTACCTTAAATCACATTGCCATTTGCCTAGCGTACTTGTTTGTAGCCTGAATACTGACATTTGCACCTAAAAATGTAATTGAGTAACTTTTGTGAAATGCCAGTAAAAACGTGGCTGCGCCAGTAAATTTCAATCTATTAGGTTGGCAACACTGGCACACACGCAGTTTTTTTTTTCAGGGGGAACGTGGTGGAACTCAGTTCCACCACCTCTGTCTAAGACCCTTGGGGGGGGGGGGGGCCTGCTCACCACAATCACCTGTAAACACAGATGTCCGTTTTCTGTGTTTACAAGTGACAGCTCTGCACTCTGTGTGTAATGCAATCCTGGTATTTAATGCCCCTTTAAGACCCTCCTACTGTTTGACTGACCACACCCACTATTTGATGCACAGCCACAAGCCGCTTGGCAGCACAGCGAGGCATAATGTAAGATCTACGGTGTCCTCCTCCGCTCTGTATATAGCTTTCTATTGTATCCCTCTCCCATCGAAAACTGCCTCCTATGATGTGCGCATGCGCCATGGTCATGTCACTCAGCTAATCGGGAAATCAGCTGAATTGTGGGCACTATTCGATGGAGGGCACTTCTCGATAGAACACCGGCACGCAGCTTATGCTGTGATAATTAAAAGCAGAAGCCGAGCTGCCGGCGCCAGGCACTCAAATGTCCTCTGGCACCCGCCGATTAGGCACAATTCACATTACATATAAAAAATAATAATAAAGTCCTCTTGCACACTGCAGCTTGTGAAAGCTCAGGACTGCTTATTTTTTTTACTGAGCTAAAATACAGCCCATCAATTGTAATGTGCTTAGCACCGTGCATTCTTCAGTAAAAAAAATAAAAAAAAATCTGCATTTTTTTTCCCCGCCACCGGGTCTCTGTGCTTGCAATGCAGAAAGAACATAAGTGGGAGGGGCCAACAGAAATGGGAGGGCCAACAGAAGTGGGAGGGGCCAACCGAAGTGGGAGGGGCCAACCGAAGTGGGAGGGGCCAACCGAAGTGGGAGGGGTCAACCGAAGTGGGAGGGGTCAACCGAAGTGGGAGGGGTCAACCGAAGTGGGAGGGGCCAACCGAAGTGGGAGGGGCCATCAGAAGTGGGAGGGGCCATCAGAAGTGGGAGGGGCCATCAGAAGTGGGAGGGGCCAGCAGAAGTGGGAGGGGCCAGCAGAAGTGGGAGGGGCCAGCAGAAAATAAAAACAACATCTTACCAGTTTCAGCATCCAGGTGCTGGCCCGACAGGTGGCAAAGCAGCCGAAGGTCCCCAGCAGGATAATGACGGCTCCGGTGCCGATGAGGACATAGGGCACGTTGGTGGCATTTTCGTTGAGGATGGAGAAGTAGACTTCAAGGCTGACTTTCCCCCAAACACCAACCGTGAGCAGGATGACGCCGGTGATCTGCGGACACAAGAGGGCGACACTGAGAACACATCTAATCCAGGAGAACAAATACCAAGAGAGAAGAAGGGAGGACTCATCACTCTCCAGACACCTACTGCCGGGATTAAATAAATAAAGAAAAAAAGGCAACACCCATCCCCCGTTGGTAAGCATTTAAAACTCAGGAGCCCAACGTTTTTTTTTATATTATTATTGCTCCACCATATTAGATTGTAAGCTCCTCTGAGCAGGGCACTCTTAATCCTCTTGTATTTTATTGTATCATAACTGTATTGTCTCCCTTTTTATATTGTAAAGCTCTGCGTATACTGTTGGCGCTATATAAATCCTGTATAATAATAAATAGTAATACAAATAATAATGTTAATAATTTTATTATTAATAATTATAGTAATAAAATTATTATTAAAATTATTATTATAGTAATACAAATAATAATAATTTTATTACAAATAATTGTATTAATAATAATTATTATAGTAATAAAAAAATGATATTCTTATAATAAGTATTATAATATAAATAATTATTAAATATTTGTATTAATTTTATATTATTTTTATTAATAATAATAACACTTGTATTATTAATAATTAAAGTAATAAAAATATTATATTATTTGTATTAATAATAATAATAAAACTAATAAAAAAATATTATTATTATTATTAATAAAGCGATCAGACCCGCTGCTGTTTTTTGATTTGCCTTAGCTGGGGGGTGACAACAGTCACAGGAAGTAATAGCAAATCCGCCCGGTGGGGACACAAAACCTGACGGGACAATTTATCCCGATGACTTTTAGGGCCCATTGGCACTTAACCAGCCCTCCATTCACCAACCCCAAAGCCCCACCACCAAAACGCATCTCCCCCAACCTAGTCGATCTCCACCCTAACCCCCCCCCCCCCTAATTCGGAACCCCCCCCCCTGTGCACACATTCTAAACCCCCACCCCTCACTTTGGAGGACTTTTTTTTTCTGGACCAAACGTTCCCACCCCCCGTCTGGCGAAAGAGACATTTTGGCACATCCCACCCTGTCCCCCGTTTTCGTGCTGGGAACACTGGACTCCCAAGCACACACTGGAGCCAATCGGCGGGCTCAGCCGCGACTCGCGCATGCGCCGCAGGGAACCGAGCATGAATCCCAAGGGAACTCCACTTCCTGGTTCCCTCATCGTATGGAGGGGGAGCAGCAGGGTGACAAGATCACCTCGTCCCTCTGCTGCTGCAACGCCTAGCTCCTCTCCACACCACCTATAATTCCAAAACAAAAAAAACCCAATTAGCACAGCTGCTGGCACTTAATTTTAGCTGGGCCATCCCCATAACTTTCATCCTTTCAATCAAAAAAACACTCCATTCATTAAAAAAACACATGCCGACTAAAAATGCACAAAATCCAAAAAGCAAAAAAAACCACCCTGTGCACATTTTGATGCATTTTCTCTCCACCCCCGCATTTCCCTCACAACCTATGCACCTCCACTTTCGCAGCACCTGCACATAAACCACCCTCAAACCACAGTCATTACCTTCATTTTCTACCAACATCCATGGTCCCTCCACCTACGCTTAAAAAAGGCGCAGGCACTTTACAACACTTTTTTTTTTCCCACCAACCCTTCACCTTTGCCCATAAAAAAAAAAAAAAAAACAAACCAAAATCTTCAGTAAAAAAAAGAAAAAAAAAAAATTCTTCTAAATCTGCAGTAAATTACGCCTCATTGTGAACGCAAGAATACAGTTGTGCGCAAACACATGTGTGTGAAATTATTACAAGAAGAAAAACTAAAATAAAAAAATAATAAATGCTCAACACAGGAGTGTCTGGGCATTAAATCTCCTTTCCTGACCCCCTCTGGCTGGTTCGTCCCAGAAGGTTCCCGTTATCAGCGTGTCACCAGTCCTGGAATCTGTGCCACGGGGACGCCTGCCAACTGCCAGATCAACAGCTGTGACGTGTGAACTTTGATCCCGCCATTATCTCCGCTCACATAATAAAAGTCTCTAATACCCAATACAAATGCCTGCACTCCCCTTTGTGATCGACTTCTCACTCCTGAACCCGCAGCTCACATTTTCCATATCCTATCTGGAATAGATCTGCCGTGCATTCTGCGATCGTACGCCCGCAAAACAAAAAAACAGCGCCAATAAATTTCTTCTTCGCTTGATAACGCAAAGAGCACACAGACAGGACAATGTCATCATTTGCCACTTTGTAGGAACAATTTTCACACAGCATTCATTCACATTTGAGCGACTTGCAGGGAGGATATAAATCATCATTTATTAAAAAAATATATATTGTTTTTATAATAAAAATTATTTTTAATTATAAAAATATATTATATATATATATATATATATATATATATATATATATATATATATATATATATATATATATATATATATATATATATATATATATATATATATATATATATAAAAATATAACAAAAAATATTATATAATTTAGATATAACAAAAAAAAATTATAATATATATATACATAATATATATTTTTTTGTTATATCTAAATATATAATATTTTTTGTTATATAACAAAAAAATATATATTATATATTTTTTTAGAATAAAAAATAATAAATTATTATAATAATAATAATAAAAAATATATTTTTTGCTTGTCCCAGTGATTGAGGATAGAACCAGCTCATGGCAAAAGCTGGCACCGAAGACATAGCACTGGGCATTCTCTACCTCCGTACATTACACACTGGGGTACCAACAACTCCCAGCGTGCCAAGAAATGGAGGACTTTTGATTTAAATCAAATTAATTTAAATAAAATGCTTTTGGAGTAAAAAATGTATCCAACGATAGTTTTCTATTTAACCATTTGAGGACCGCCGCGCGACGATAAACGTCGACAGAACGGCACGGCTGGGCACAAGGGCGTACATGCACGTCCCCTTTAAGATTCCAACAGTGGGACAAGAGCGTGCCGCCGGTGACGCGCTCGTGACCCGGTCCTCTTCTCCGTGAGCGCCCCAGCGGGAACAGCGGGCCCGATCGCCGCCGGTGTCCCGCGATCGGGTCACAGAGCTGAAGAACGGGGAGAGGGAAGTGTAAACAAACCTTTCCCCATGCCAATTATAGTAATAAAAAATAATAATATTATATTATTTTTATTATTAATAATAATATTTATATTAACAAAAATATTATTATTAATAAAAATAATATAATATTTTTTATTAATAATAATATTTTTGTTATTAATATAAATATTTTTATACTGTTCCCTGTCATAGGGGATGATCAGTGATGTCACACGCCAAGCCACATCCCCCCACAGTAAGAACACTCCCTTCACTGCCCCCTTCACTGCCAGCAGCATTTTTACAGTAATCAGTGCATTTTTATAGCACTGTTCGCTGTAAAAATTACAATGGTCCCAAAACAGCGTCAAAAGTGTCCGATGTGTCCGCCATAATGTCGCAGTCACGAATAATAAAAAAATAAAAAATAAATAATCTATCCCCTATTTTGTAGACTTTTGCGCAAACCAATCAAACCACCCTTTGCAATGTTTTTTTAACCAAAATTATGTAGAATACGCATCGGCCTAAACTGAGGGAAAAAAAAGTGTATATATATTTTGGGGGGTAGGTATTAAAGCAAAACATATATAATTTTTTTAAAAATTGTCGCTCTATTTTTGTTTATAGCGCAAAACATAAAAAACCGCAGAGGTGATCAAATACCACCAAAAGAAAGTTATATTTGTGGGAAAAAAAGGACATCAATTTTGTTTGGGAGCCACGTCGCACGACTGCGCAATTGTTAGTTAAAGCGACGCAATACCAAATTGCAAAAAGTGGCCCGGTCTTTAAGCTGCATAATGGTTTGGTCCTTAAGTGGTTAAAGGGACGCAGTGCCGAATTGCAAAAAAAGGCCCGGTCATTGCGCAGCCAAATTCTCTGGGGCTGAAGTGGTTGTAAACACAATAGTCTGACTTCTACCTATCGGTAGGCCTAGAATAAGGCTCACCTATAGGTAGTGAGAAATGTCATGCCGCACTGGTGTGACGCAGAGCTTACAATCACTTTCAGAAAATCTCATTGCCCGATATGCAAATGACCCAACAACCTCCATATGAAATCCTAGAACCAAAATATAAAAGCAGCAACAAAGTAAAAATATAGAAGTCAAGCCAAACGTTTTGTTCAGGTGAAAGTTACAATGTTACACTTTGCAATGTGAATTTCCTGACAAATAGAACACAATACAAATAAAATAAAATAAAATCACACACATTACTTACCCATCTGATACAATCCCAGCCAATGAAGGCAAAAAAGAATAGAGAGAAGAGTTAACTGGTTGACCTTCATCTACCAGCGAGGAACAAACTATACAAGTCCTTCCAATAATCAATAAAGCAGCACAGACGTCCCGATCCAACAGACCAATTCAAGTACAAGCACAACACAAATGAAAAAATAAATAAAAAAAAATGTATGAAATGGGAAAAAATGCTACAAGTAGTGCCGAAACAACTAATCGATTAATCGCCCAGTAACATAAAAGGGTTAACATTTAAAAAAAATGATCCCTTTATGGTACAAAAAAGAACAAATCACTGTCCCACAGTAAAAAAATAACCCCTTACAGTAGCGATTATTTACACTTGTTATACTAATTTTTGTTTTGTTTTTAACCCCATTATGTTACTAAACCTCTCAAGCCTGGGTCACACCTACCGTATATACTTGAGTATGATGCCGCGTACACACGACCGTTATTCATGTTATGGAAAAAAAAAAAAAAAAAAATGTTTTCCTCGACGCGATTCTTGTCAAGCCAAGTGAAAAAAAATGCTGGAGCAAAGCGCGGTGACGTACAACGCGTACGACCGCACTATAAAGGAGAAGTTACATTCGAATGGCGCCACGCTTTGGGCTGCTTTTGCCAATTTCCCCCATGTCTCATAATTTGCTTCTGAGCATGCACATTCCCCCCCCCCCCCCCTCGTTAAAGTGCACACACGACATTGAGAAAAAAGTAGAGCAGGTTCTAAATTTTTTAACTGGCATTTTTCTCGTCGAGAAAAGTGCTCTGGAGCCTACACATGTTTTTCACGAGCAATTTCTCGTCATGAAAAACGATCGTGTGTACGCGGCATAAGCCGAGTTTTTCAGCACATTTTTTTGGTGCAGAAAATGCCTCCTCGGCTTATACTCGAGTCACCGCTTTGCGCCAGATCTCCTGGAATTTGGGGGACTCTGTACTGGCCGGCCACAGGTCCCCTGGACCCCAAACTTGGAACACATGTAGCCCCACTTTTCCTCTACAAGTGTACAAAAGTTTGTTGTCCGGGGGACCTACGGCCGGGGAGCACCGATTTTTCAAACTCGGGCACCCCTTCCAAAGACTCCCATGTTAAACGGCCATTTCTCCGGTCATTTTGGGGACCCTCGGGAAAGCGCTTTTCCTAAGGGGGTTATCTGATGCGGGGAGGAGCCGCAAGAGCTGCCGAAGGACCCCAGAAAAGGAGGATCGAAGCCACTCCAAACTGCACAGTGGAGGCAGGTAGGATAAGTTTTTTTTTGGTATTTAAGAATAAATATCGAAGCCTTACAACCCCTTTAACTGCTTGAGGACCGCCGCACGACGATATACGGCGACAAAATGCACAGCTGGGCACAAGAGTGTTAATGTATACATACCCTTTAAGACCTCAGCTGGTGGCGCGCTCGCGACCCGGTCCTCTTCTCCTAGTGTGGCTGTCACTGATCGCCTGTTCTCTGTCATAGGGAACGACAATCAGTGACGTCACACACACAGCCACGCCCCCCACAGTAAGAACACTCCCTTAGAACACACTTAACCCCTATAACGCTCCCTCCTGAATTAACCCCTTCACTGCCAGTGTCATTTTTACAGTAATCAGTGCATTTTTATAGCACCGTTTGCTGTAAAAATGACAATGGTCCCAAAATTTGACAATGGTGTCAAAAGTGTCCGATGTGTCCACCATAAGGTCGCAATCACAATAAAAAACGCCGATTGCCACCATTACTAATAAAAAAAATGCAATAAAACTACCCCCTATTTGGTAGACGCTATAAATTTTGCCCAAACCAATCAAACGCTTATTGTGATTTTTTTTATTACCAAAACTATGT